>JAVJIF010015222.1:0-60710 GCA_038442645.1 Agave tequilana | reverse complement strand
ATTATCAACCTCCTTGTCCACCATATTCACCGAGTCACAATATCCACAATATTCATTTCCAGAATCCGCTTCATATACTCCTTTTTCTGAACTACACCAATTGAAGAAAAATCTGAGTTACTCAGGAGTATAGAAGCTAATCTTCAAAGGGTCGAGCAACAACTTCAAGAACATTTGCCCCTCCAATTCCACAGTATTTTCAAGAGTCTTACTCAGTTCCACCTTTTCCTAATGAACAACCATTTGTCATGGAAACGAGTAAAGATTTCTTGTGTGATGTCCACTTTTCCATCACCATACATTTTGACTCACAATTTCATCACCAATTCCAAAACCAACACTTCATTTTTTTCACAAAATGATGAACCAATGAATTGTGAAAAGATGAATTCTTGGCTCAGACTCGAAATACTCGTAATCGTGACGTAGAATTGATGATTCAAACTCTCATTCTCATTCTTCTAATGTCACTAACCATTCTGTCCGAGCCAAAGAATCATGTTATTTTGGAAATCAAGATTCAATTTCAGCACAACCAAATGAATTTGTCCAAACTTCAGATCCAATTGACATTTTGGCAAGTTTTCCTTTCCCTGAAATTGAACTTGAACATGATTATGATCCTGAACTTTCATCAGATGATTCAAATCTACTTCCTGATTCAATCATGACTTCCATATCCTTACCTGATTTCAATCCATTTCCAAAGTCAGAATTGAATCCAGTACCTATCCATTGTGAAATTGAATCACCAATATTTTATGATGATCACATTGAACTTGGCCAATTCCTACTTCTGAAATCCATTGATAAATTGGCAAGTTCACATTTTCTGAATTGAATTACATAAGGAATGTGATCTGAACTCCAACTTAGTGATTCAATCCTCTTTTCTGATTCGATAATGACTCCGGTATCTCTACCTCACATCAATCTTTTCCCGGAGTCAACCTTGGATCCTTGCCCAATTCACAATGAAGTTGAATCACCCATCTTTGAGAATCATGTTGAACTTGACCAATTATAACTTTTTGAAGATCCTATTGACAAATTGGCAAGTTCACAATTTTGTGGAATTGAAACTCAATGAGAAATGTGACTTTTAACCCTCAAGTTTGTGATTTAGTTCAAATACCTGAATCATTAAGACTCCTGTTTTGTTACCAATTTGAGTAACATTTTAGAGTCAGTTTGATTCCCAACCCTCCTGAACTTGAATCACTAATCTTAGATAGTCACATTCCATCATGGGAAATGAATGTGGACTTGAGCTTCATTTTCTTGACTTGGACCCAGTTCTTGAATCCATTCCGACTCCTGAACCTTTACTTGACTTCATTCACTTCTCTGAGTCGGTGTTCCTTCCGAGTCCAAGTCAACCGTTTCTATCATTCCATATTCCATTCTGGGACAAGTAGTTGATAAATTAACTCAGAAATTATTTTAAAAATTTGGAAATTAGATGGGGGAAGTACATAATAATCTTAAATGCTCACATCTTTTTTGTGGGTCATATTATTGAAATTTCTGGTGGGTTCCTGAAAACCCAACGTAAAATTGATTGGGCCATGTTCCGTGGACCACATCCGACCACCACCGGAACCACCACCTTAAGATAATTTATTTTTTTTTACTAACATAGGATTTACTAACATAGAATTTAGAAAATAAATAAAAAAAAATAAATAAAAATAATAAAAAAAAAATAGAAATAAAGGAGGGATTTTTATGCTTAAAGGAGTTTCACACTTTCCAAATTCAAATCTTTCTACATTCCTAGGTTTCTTCATATTCAATCTCCTAGGTCAAACCTATTTTCAATCTTTCCAAATCCTTAGGGTAAATTCGTTTTTAACCTAGGGATACATTGGGAACCCCACTTTTCTCCCTCCTATAAATATTCATCTACCCCACACTTCAACCCTCACACGAGAAACCTATCTTCAGATCCCCAATCTCTTCTCAAAGCGCCGCCACTGTACTTTTTCTTCTCCCCAGATCTCTCAGATCTGCCGCGTACCCGCCGTCCCAGCCGCGCAAACGCGGCACATCTGAAGCTTCCTGAGCCCAGAAAAATTCTGCCTCCGATCGATTTCGCGCAATTTCCACAGATCTGGTGCTAAATCTTCTTCAGAGCTTTCTGAACCACAACAGAGATCGATTCTATTCCCCCCACGTAACTCGGGGGTGGTTCGACTTCTAATCTCTTCTTTTTACCACTTTGCTCTTTAATTCATACTATCGGCACCTGCAAATTTTTGCCGAGAAAGATTTGGGCGTATTTTAATTGATGTGAATGGTTATGGACATGTGTTTTTAGAAAGGATTAGGGCTAGGAATTGGTACACATTGATATATGATAATTCTGAGACGAGGCATTCTATTGTCCCGAACTTGTGACGATGTTTTACACTCATCTTGACCTAGCATCGGTAGATCCACAAGCATACCAGTTCACTGCCATATGCCCACGGGGATTTCCTTGTCACGCTTCCTCTTCTTGAGGAAGTCACTAATGTCTCAACCGTCACATACCCAAGCGAGCCTCTCCTTTGATTGACTATATGACTGTTATGGGGGCTCGCTGTACTGAGCAGGATCGTGGGTTAAAGGCTAACACCACGTTTAGGAATGTTCATTGCGTTGGACGTTGGATCCAACGCAATATTTTAGGGTTAGACCATACCACGACTTTTAACAGGCCTGTGTTGCAGATTATACATGACTTAATGACACGTCAGCACACGGTTTGTTTAAACAAGGTCATCTTCCACGCACTTATCACCAACTCTTCTCGCACAAGAGGTGCTAAATACTCACATCCCACCTTAATAACACGTATGTGTAGGACTTTTTACCAGATGATCTTTGATTTCATTTGATAGAGTGTTTGTTGCACCCGAGAGATCTACCAGTTCGTACTAGTTGTTTACACGCAGTAGGACTCCTACAGTCCAAGCTGAGGATGTACCGGTAGAGTCCTCCTCTGAGGAGAGTTTTGAGGAAGAGGATGAACCTGAATTTTTGAGCAGGAACCCCCAGCAGAATCACGAGCTTTCATGTCTTCCATCTGGAAGGGCATGAAGAAAATTTTTAGGGGTCAAGTGAGATTGAGGAAGAAGATGGAGGAGCAATCTTCCAGGTTGGAGGAGCAAACCTCCAGATTAGAGGGCATTGAGGCGAGATGAGGAGGACACAGTCAGCAGGACCCAGTACCACTGCGGGTCCAAAGAGGAGGAGGGAGTGACTTTTTACCTTACCTATTTCATGCATCATTTTTATCTTGCATACATTGAGGACAATGCATGAGATAGGTATGGGGGGTATGTACTAACATAGGACTTTTATTTTCTTTATAGGATTTTATTTTTTAGGTCTTCCATTTATTTTAGATTTTATCTTTTCTTTTTAGATTTGACTTTTCTTTTAGAAAATTAAAAAAAAATAATAAATAAAAAAAAACTTTTGAAATACGAGACAAAGTTTTGATCTATTTTAAGAAAATTAAGATGTATCTTAGGAATTAAGAAAGCCTTAATTATGACATCTAAATTTAGTTGAAATAATAGATCTTGTTTGAGATTATAGGCTAAGTAAGTAAATTGGGTGAGATATTTTTATCTTGAATTTTTTGCCTTAGATAATATGCACTTTACACTTACACATTTCAGGGATGGACGAAAAGACCAAAATAATGTCATAATAAAAGAAAATATATATATTATATATATTATATATATATATATATATATATAAATAAAACATCACCTATTAAGCTGGATAAATGTGCCTCAAGAAGCATGATTATTCACGCCTAACGGTGGTAAAGGAAATAAATAATCCCCTTTAGTTTCGTGGCCTTTTCTACTCGAGACCTTAAACCCGAGGGATGTTTTCTCATCTGGTGCCCTAAAGACTGTCTGGTTTGGGAGTCACGGTTAAAGCTCGCTACAAGGGTAGACTAGAAAGCCTAAACTAAGGGAAGATAAAACCATAAAAAGTATATATAAATAAATAAATGGTTGATGGTTAGAGTTGAAATCCCAGAAATCTTCACTTACACGGTGTGCATACTATCTAGGTTTTATGAAGGATAAAAATATTCAATCCAATTTTGAATTCTTACCTTAATTAAAGACAAGATCTTGCATAGAGACTAAGTTAAGAAAGAATGATTATAGGTGGACTTATGACCTAAGATCACTTATATTTTTTGCAAAAATAGTTCGTACACTTGTCTCTCTTTCAAAATGCGTTTTCAAAATACTAACATTTGTCTTCTTTCTTTATGGATTTTGTGGGTGTAATCCGCTAAACCCCTCAGGAGACAACACTCCTCCTCTAGGGTAACCTAGAGGTTTAACGGCTTGTTGCACACGCTCAGTGCAATCGCGTCACCTGCGAAAGTGGTGTAATAAATTGTTAGTCTAGATTTTCTTTTCTTTGGTTTTGCTCGGGACGAGCAAAAGAATAAGTGTGGGGGTGTGATTGGTATCCAATATTGCATATTTTACATCATAATTCCCATGCATATTACAAATAAATAATGATTTTAATTCTCTTCTCTACATATTTGCAGGTACACACTTAAAGGAGAGATATCCAAATAATCACTTAATTAACCATAATTAAGTGATTAATCAAGATTAAGATAAAGCCAAATTCAAATCCCAGATCTAGAGAAAATCCGCGCAACAAACGAAGATTCCAGATACCACGTGGCTAACAACCTGTAACTGATCTTCAACAGAAAGATCTGGCTCAACGGCCAGGATATTGCCGCGATCCGCGGCTTGGGCGCGGCAATCTAGGGCCGTTGAGGCCCGGATTTTGTGGCAACTACCATGGCTCTCGAAGGTTCTCTCCCATGCTATAAATACTGGACCTTGACCTGCGTACAAAGACTGAATGGAGAAGAGAGGAGATTAGTTTAGTTGTTGTAATTTTCATGTATTTTTCTCTAGCTTTAGTTCTTTAGATCCCTCTTCTTCTTCCCTAGAATTCATTGTAAAAGAGAGTGATTGTGAGGGAGAGAGCTTGTGTAATCAAGGATGACAACTTGAAGCAACAAGGATTGATCCATCCTCCTTCCTCTACTTGAAGCTTGGTTCTAGTTTTCTTGCATTCTTTAATTGCTTTCTTTATTGCTTTCTTTAATTACTTGCAATTTACTTCATGCTTTCTTGTATTTTTCTTATGGCTTGTTGTAGCTAATTTTCCTACCATGTACTAGTTTACTACTAGCCTTGCCATCTTCACTAACTCATGGGTGATTGCTTTTCTTCATCTGCAAGTGTATGATCTTCTCTCTCCGACGGTTAAACCACCGTCATTCAAGTGAGAAAGTAATTAGGTCAACACGTGAGACGAATCCACGCCGATGGAGTGACAACATGAGGCAAGCCTTCACTATCACGGAGTTTGGTAAGAATTGGTAAGGTAGTAAGGTAAGCTAGTCATGGTTCTCTTTCATCCAAGTCTTTCATTTCTTTTCTTGTGAATACCAAATCCTCTTCTTGATTTCTTTTCCGACGATTTCCACCATGAACATATCCATCTTTTCTTTAGTTTCTTTTTCATTTGCTTCATTAAGTTTTATAAGCAAGAGAAGAATACTCGTTTAACAACTTCACTACCACACGTCAAAGCTTCTATCGCGAGCTCTCCCTGAGAATCGACTCGGTATAGTCTATACTATAGCGGAGACAAGAAAGGGTACATAAAATACATTTTTATACTCATAATACGTATACCTTCTTAGTCTAATCACTCTAATGACCTTCCTTATCTTTTGGTCATTGTCGATTGCGTCACCTAAAGAAGATAAGACATTAGTAATCTTGGTGAAACGCGTGAGCATGTCATCAATGCTCTCATTATCAAACATATAGAAATTCTCATATTGAGAACGCAACAAGTCAATCTTAGATCTTTTGACTTGTGACGTACCCTTATGAGTCACAATTAAAATGTTCCAAACTTCAAATGCAGATTTGCAATTAATGATGCGAGATAGGTCATCCTCATTTAGAGCTTGGGTCAAGGCATATTGGGCTCTAGCATTTGCTTCATAGTCCTTGGTGGTGTCCTCGGACCATGTTTTCTCATCGGTGAGAGGTTCTATAAATTCTTTTGTTATGGCCCTAGCAACCCTAACTCCTAGGGACTTAAGGAATAGGTTCATCTTGACTTTCCAAATGGGAAAGTTCAAGCCATCAAATTTAGGTGGGAACTTGATGCTAGAAAAATCAATGGATGCCATGAAAAACAAATGAAGAATGCACAACAAATATAAATGCACAAAAAGATATAGCCAAATATAAGGATCTCCCTAAGATGGTTAAACCAAATCAAGGGTTAGGCTCTGATACCAATTGAAATCACCTAGAGGGGGGGTGAATAGGTGATGGCTATATGAAATATGGCAATAATGCGGAATTAAATTCTACTTAACAATTAGCTCAATTAAAAAGACTTGCAATGTAAAAGACAATAAATAGTGCAAGAATTAAAGAGAGTTAGAGTTTAGAGAAAATTGAGCAAACGCAAACACGAGGATATGTTTTCGAGGTTCGAGCTACGCTCTACGTCCCCGCCTTCACACTTGAAGGATTTCCACTATTGTTGATCCCACTGGATCGCCAATACAAGGACACACTTGTCTAATCTCTCGTGATGCCGCAACACCACCGGAGCACACTAGCTAGCTTGAGGCCGATGCCTCTACAACTTCGCTCAAGAAGAAGGTTGATCACACTTGATCACAAAATGCTCACTTAGCACAATCTTATAACCAATATGTAGAAGTAGAACTTGGGATTGTGAAGTGCAAAAAACTAGAGTGAAGTAGAGGAGTTAGCTTCAAGAGGGTGTTTGGAAATTTTGACTTTGAAAATCTTTTTCTAAAATGAAAGCTTGAAAAAATCACTTGTAAAATTATTGTGAAAATTGTTGTCTTATCATGTTGAAGTGACCACCTATTTATAGGGGATGAAAGACAGGGTAAAACTGGTGGAGAAATTCGTTGGGTAAAGATCCCAACAAAAACAGTCAGAAAAATATAGCTGTTGGAGTCTGTCAGACTTTTCTGACAACTGCCGGTCGACCGGGTCGGTCGACGTCAACGGTCATATTTCTGACAGTTCGGGGACAACGGTCGACCGCCCCGGTCGACCCAAACAAACAGAGAGCACTGTCAAGTGCTCGTCGACCCGAGCGGTCGGCCGACGTGCACATATGCACAATTGTGCACGTCGGTCGACCCGAGCGGTCGACCGGCCTCTGTCAGATCTGTTTAAAACAGATTCTGCAAAAACCAGGAAAAGAAAATTGGTTTGGTCTTATGGTTTAAGGACATTATAAATGAGGTGCTAGACCTACTAAATCTAAGAGTATGATCATAGATCAATACTCAAACATGTTCTATCTTTTTGATAAAAATCCTTTTAATAAAAGCTTATTTTTCCAACAATCGTTTTTCAAAACTTGGTATTCCTAAAACTAATTTTCCAAAACATGATTTTTCTCAAACTATGTTGAAAATACTGAATTGAAAATTCTTTTGAAGCCTTGAAGCAAACTAAGTGTGTGTGAGTGACAATCCCAAATAATCTACTTCTAACATCTAGGTTTTGACAAATGTCTAAAAGAAAAGTAAAATACAAATCTTGGTCTTTTCTTCAAAGTCTTGATCCCGAAGCTTTCTACCGTGCTGGCTTGGGAATGCAAATCTTTAGCGGCGTCCAAACTTGTGAGTCTTGATCGTGGAGCCGTCAAATCAACTTGTTCTATAACCTGAAATCCTTTTAAACAAGATTGTTAAATACATAACTAAATATGGTTTGTTATCATCAAAATATACATCGAGATATTGGGCTAATGGCCTTTGGGCCAACAGGATTCACCCTGGGGCTCTGAAGTCCGTCCCGGATAGTTGTCACAGACCTTTAAGAACTGGTTGCCAAAAGTTTGGGCCATGGCCGGGTTCTCCCCCACCAGGATATTTTGTAGAACGTTCCCAGGGTGCAGGCCCAGTATACACCGAGGGGGACTACCCTAGTGTAACCGTGGGAAGAAGCCGTCAAAACTCCCACGTGGACTGAGTCAGTAGTCCGGGTCACCGGCAGTTCATCTTCCTGGGCCTCGTCACACACTGGAAGAAGGATAGCAGGAAGTGACGCTTACTGGACAGAAGGTAATACTTCTCGCCATTCAGAGTGGAGTTCTACTGCCCTTCCTCGGTTAGAAGTTGCTGATCTGTGTCAGGTGCCGCATCCCCAAACATAAAGTCGGGCTTTTGGTAGATCTTCTGATCACGATCTTCTAGAAGAGCAGTTGTCAGTATACTCTTCATCGTGCGCTGGTCTCCAGTTTGAATCAAGACGTCTAATTAGTCTACAGTTCTGCATTATTATATCGCATTCCCAACAGATTTATGAATAAAATGTCGGTCTAAACCGTGTTTTGGCCTCTTTTGCAGATAAATCAAGAGTCTAAGGGCAAAAGGGTAATAAGACCCATTTTCGGGTAATTAAATCCGCATTTCTTGGAGGCCAAACAAGGGATCTTCTACAAGATACATTGAACCTAGACCCTTGAGCACGTCAAACGAATATTCGAATGAAAATACTCGAATCTGAGCATATCTGGAAGGTCTCCGAAGCGCCACGAACCCACGCACCAAAACCAGGGACCTAGGTCCCTGGTATTGCCGTGAAAACGTGGCTATGGCCACGTTTTCGCGGCCCTATGCTGGGCCCACGTGTTGATTTCGACGCATGGCCTCGTCTCGCCTTCTGGAACCTCCTTTCGCCTATATATACCCCTGCAGAGGCTTGTAACAGAAGCAGATTTAGAATTAGGCTAAGTTTTCTATTTTAGTGTAGGGTAGTGTAGGTGTTCTTCTTCTTTTTGTTTGTATTTTCATTTCTTTTTAGATCATGTATTAGGGCAGAGAGATTCAGAGAGAAAGAGAGAGATTGATGTAACAGATGGTGATAATCTATGTAAATGTGTCTCCTTTCTTCTCCAATGTAATCTTCTCCATCTTCATAATGCTTTTCTAACTTTTCTTCTCATGATAATATAACTAGTAACCACTAACTATCCAACCACTTACTTGCTAATCAATATGAATCTAATAGCCTTTACAAGGCCTTACTCTTACAATGGTCATTGATGGCTCATGATGCTGGATTCTATCATTCTAACATTTCTAACATCTAACCACTAACTTGCTAACTTGCAATGTCTACTTTATTTCATGCTCACCTCTAAACGGTTTTTGATAAATTAATAGTAGCTTGCAACTTGTTTTGTGGTATAAATGTGTTGTTTGAATGTAGAAGAACAATCTTATGGGCCATGCTCTATATCGTCTCTTGAAGCCAAGGACTAGTGATGGCTAAGGATCCATGTGAGACAACTATCACTAAGAGGTTAGCATGATTAGTGGAGCAATTAATAGTTAGTAGCCATGAGTTCACCATCTATTACATCAATATCTCTCTATCTCTCTCTGAATCTCTCAGCCCTACTACAAGATCTAAAATAAAATAAAAATACAAAAGAAAGAAGAAGAACACCTACACTACACTAAAAGATAGAAAATCTAGCCTAATTCCAAATCTGCTCGTGCTCTGGGCCTCTGCAGGGGCATATATAGGCGAAAGAAGACTCTGGAAGGCGAGACAAGGCCACGCGTCGAAGATCGACGCGTGGACCCATCACATTGTCGCGGATCGCGGCTATAGTCACGTTTCCGCGGCAATACCAGGGACCTAGGTCCCTGGTTTTGGTGCGTAGGTTCGTGGCTCTTCGGGGACCTTCTAGATATACTCTGAGTCGGTTAATTTCGTCCAGATTTGCGTCAGACACCCGCAAGGGTTTAGGTTCAATGCATCTTCTAGAAAATTCCTTACTTGGCCTCCAAGAAATGCAGATTTAATTACCCGAAAATGAGTTTAATTAAGCTCATATTACCCTTTACCCTCCTTGTCTTGATTATCTGCAAGAGAGAGACCAAAACACGGTTTAGATCGATATTTTATTCATAAATCAGTAGGAAAATGTGATATAATAATGCAGAACTGTAGACTGATCAACATCACGGTCAGGAGTTCTCCACTGAAGAAGGAAGTCTACCCCTAGAACTGCAAACTGACGTTCCCATCCAATCTCCTGATTAACCCGAAGAGACTGTTTAGCGGGCCGGGAGTATAATGCACTGTAAAAACAAAAAAAAAAGGGCAAACATGTTAGCCGATGGACAAAAAGGAAGAAGAATGCAGGAAAATCTAAGGCATAGCTTCGCTTTTCAAGTGAAGCTAGCTTAGCATCAGCCTCGTTTCAAAGTTTAGCTTCGCACTCTGCACAAAGGCAGAGTGCAAAAAGTCATAAAGGACAGGCATAGGTTCACTTTTCAAGTGAAGTTAGCTCAGCATCAGCTTCGTTCTGAAGTTTAGCTCCGCACTCTGCACAAAGAAAGAGTACAAAAAGTCACAAAGGACTAACTTCACATGGAAGCTTAAGAGGCAATCGTGCCAGGAAACTCCAAAGAGGTAAACCCCTTTATTCAACTTCGCGTCTCTGACACAGAATGCGAAAGGCATCAAGTGCTAGCTTCGCCTGAAAGCATGGAGAAAAAACCAGTGGGTTTCTAATTTTTGATCAATGAAACTAGAGGGAAATAAATTCCCTAAAAATAGCAAATCAAGAGAGTTAAACTCCATGAAGATCACCAATTTTGGTGGATCTTTTCAAACCCATGAGGGATTTAGCCAAAATTGACGTTCAAAAAGAGAAAATAATCTCTGAAAAATGACAAATTTCTACCTGTAATGGGACGTTGGACGACCGGTGGAGCGGCGACCGCCGCTGCAGAGGTGGCAACCTCCTTCCCTGGATGTTGCTTGGGGCCATAAGATCACAAAACTGATCTGAGAGAGGAGATTTAGTCTTTAAAAAGTTCTGGACTTGTGAAAAGATGAAGAAGAAAGAGATATGATATCTCTAAGAAACGCGAAGTTAAAATAGAGAAGATGACTTCTCTGATGTAGCCCTTGGCTTTTATAAACGCTCAACATCCAGCTTCGCCTACTCAAAAGAGTGCAAACTGTCGTTTCAAATTAATTTGAAACGACGGTTGAAAAACCTAAGGTGGCAAAGTTAGCTAACTTCGCTCAAATACCTTCTTTAGCTTCGCAGGAAGCTTTGTTAGCTTCGCTGAGTGCTTGTAGTTTAACTCCGCTGAGAGCTCATTCCTCATGAAATTTCTAGGTTAAAACCAATCTGGTTACCTAGTTTAGTGTACAGTTGCACCACTGGTTTTTCCTGACCTAAGCAATTTAGGTATCAGGCTTCAGATTCAAAATGTTTCAGAATCTGTACCAATCTATTACAGATTTATGAAAACTTTGAAGGGAGTTTTGTTGACGCTAAAAAAATAATTGAGGAGGGCTGAGTATATCCTCAATTGAAGCAAACTTTACTAGCTTCACACGAAGCTGTATGTAGCTCTACTTAGAGCACTTTTAGGTCATTTAATGACCGTTATCAAAGTCCCCATCTGAGACAAATCAACTTCGAGAAGTTTGATTTCACTCCGCATAAGAGCTAGCTCCATGCAGGGCTGTCAAAACTAACTTCGTGCGAAGCTATTGCCATGCAGGAGGTTAGCTTCGCGCGAAGCTCAAATAGAGTTCTGCCGCGAACTCTAACAGGTCATTTGACCGTTTTCAAATCCCCTATGGGATTAGCAGTTGCAACTCCACTTCTAATAGTGGAGTTAGTTGTCTTAATGGACGGTTATACCAGCCCACTTGGTCCCACAATAAGTGGAGACCTGGGTTCCAACACCATAGCTTCGCCAGAAACTCCCTTTTAGCTTCGTCGTGAGGCTATGTCAAGCCTGACGCGAAGCTAGTGGGCTGATCAGCCTTGCTGAATTCAAGGGGCGGTTACACCCCTATTTGGCTATAAATAGACCTTTGCGAGATGAAATAGGGGGCTGAAAAATTTGGAGATCGAAGAGACCTTTAGCAAAGAGAATCTTCTTGCTTCCATACTTCCAAAGTTCTAGAGATTTAATTCTCTCCCAACACTTAAAGTCTTACACCTTTAGAGGATTTCTAGAACCAAGTGAGAAGAAAATTCTCCTGAGAAGGCTTGAATATCTGACTGATTACGTCGTCAACAGGATCAAGTGATCGCGCGTTGATCAGATTCCCATCGGCATACTTTTTCAGAAATCTAAGAGGAGATCTACTTGTAATTTCCTTTTTCTTTCTTTAAAGAATTACTTATAATTTCGCTCCTCAATTCTTTTTGTAAGTTTTTCATAATCAAATTTAATGAAAAATAAACACAACGGTCAGCGATTATAAAACATCTGAAAATTGTCAAATGTTGAAGCTCAGACGCGAGGTTCACATCAGGCCCACGTCTAATGACTGATACGTGAGGTTCACATAAAATCCGCGTCTGAACTCCACAACTTAAAAATTTCTTTAACTGTTGGAATCAGATGAGAGACTCTATGAGACCCACGTTATGAGACCCACGTCAAACCTCAGAAACACGAAGTTCACATGAAGTCCGCGTCTGAACTTTACAACTTTGAAATTTCTCTAAGTGTTGGAATTAGATGCAAGACTCAGTGAGACCCGTGTCAAACCTCAGAAACTCGATGCTCACATGAAGTCCGTATTTGAACTCCACAACTTAAAAATTTCTATAAGCGTTAGCATCAGACGCGAGACTCAGTGAGACCCATATCAAACCTCAGAGATGCGAGGTTCACAAAGAAGTCCGCGTCTGAATTCCACCACATAGAAAAAATTTTAAGTGTTGGAATCAAATGCAAGGCTAAGTGAAACCCGCGTTCAACAGACAGACGCAGACTTAGGCCAACAAAGTGAAGACGCGAGGGTCATCAGACCCGCATCTTGCTTATCAGCGCAAGAGTTGCATCTGTAAATCAAACGCGGGCATGAGCCTCACGTTGGCAGTTCAACTTCAAATGAAGCTTAAGAGTTAAGACATCTCTTCGAGTTCTTTAATGGCAAAAGCCAGTCTATATTACATGAAATGGGGCCCTCCTGAGTGGAGGAACCTCCATTTGAACCTTGGAGCAACAACACTCGAGGAAGAAGCCACTGGCTTAGTTTGGGGGCCATTGAATCTTCTGAAGAAGATAGAGAAAAAGAAGAGAAAGCTCGAGCCTTTTAAGAAGAACTAAGTTCTTAACTCTAATGCAAAGTTCAACGAAGATGAAAGAGTCTGATAATGACTCTTGAAAGACTGCTGTCTTTTATAGGAGCACTGATCGGCCGAGATACGTGATCCGTATCTTGAAACCGATCAGCGCTAGACACGTGGCAGCGCACCCAGAACGTGAATCTTGCGTTTAAAGAGAGTCGTGTCTCTTCAGAATATCTGGTTCGCGTATTTTCAACAAAGTGAGAGCCGCGTCTTCACTTCAATATCAGCGTCTCTTCATCTCCGCCAGACACGTGGCAACACACCCAGAACGCGAGTCTCGCATTTAACAGAACCGCATCTCTTCATAAAAGTGAAGGTCGCGTCTCCACTTCAAAGTTCGCGTCACTTCAACAGAGTGAGAGTTGCGTCTCCACTTCAAAGGTCACGTCTCTTCAGTATTCTCAAGCTCGTGTCTTGGGAAAATAAGAGAGCTGTGTCTCCACTTTAACAGAGCTGCATCTCTTCAGCAAAGTAAAGTCTGTGTCTCCACTTTAATACAGCGCGTCTATTCAACAAAGTGAGAGCCGCGTCTCCACTTCGATGTTCGCGTCTCTTCAATGAATGAGAGTCGCGTTTCTATTTCAGACGAGGTCCGCGTCTTCAAGGAAACACAGGCTTTGCGTCTACAAAATCTGTATTCAGTCTCTGCTTCTGCATTAGTTCAATAGTATATTGGCAAAAGCAGTTGACGATTTTTCTCAGTTCAACAGTACACCAACAATCAGTTCAGAGCACCGATGAGGTCTGGACTGCGTATGTAAATACTCACGACGAGCATCTCTGGTGGCTTCAAAGAGTTTAACAGTACACTCACGAAGACTGAGATCCAAACAAGATCAAACTCAAGGGGTCTCAGAAGATTGTCAGTCCAGTTTTGAGAGCTTGCTGCAAAAAAGAAAAGTCCAAAGTGTTTCGAAACCCGTCCCAATCAACTACGGAATTTCAAAAACTTTGGAGGGGTTTCTGTAGACTGTCTAAAAGTTACTGAAGACAAGTCATCAAATGCAAAGTCCATACTTCAGATGCAAAGCTGAGCCATTGATGCAGTGCCAAGACGTTGGGCTCAAAGTCCGCGTCTCAGTAATACTGCAAAGCCAAGACGCGGAGCTCGAAGCCCGCGTCTCAGTACCACAACAATGCCAAAATGCGGGGCTTGAGGCCCGTGTCCAGCATCATCTCAATGTCTAAACGCAGAGCTCAAGCCTGCGTTTCAACTGCAAGTGAGCCCTGCGTCTCAGTTATATCTGCCCTCATTACTGGGTCAATTACTGCCCGCGTAATGAGGGGAGTTAACCTCCATTATGGAGGATTTTTAGGGGACAGTTTTACCCCTAGAACCCCTATAAATATCTAAAGCTGCTATTGAAAAGGGGTTGGATTTTCAGCTGAAGGAATATTGGGATATTCTGATAAAAAACAGAAAGAGAATCCAAGGAGAGGATCAAAAGAGTTTAACGCTTCTACACAAACTTGTTGTGTTCAAGTTCTACCCAAATCTCTTTGAGATTTCACTTGATAAGAGCTGTGCTACTCCATCAGTGATACAAGGAGAAAATTTTCAAAAAAGTCTGACATTCACCCGGTCAATGAAAAATAAGATTCATTTTCCACCGCTACGCAAAGAACCCGTCATTAAATAAAGAGAAGATTTGAGCTTGAATATCTCCACTCTCTTGTAATTAGAATTTTTGAAATTATTGTAATCTTTCATTGATTCAAGAAAATTTTGCAATACATATTTTCAATTTTCCACCCCGAACAGGTATACTAACTAATTGTTGTGGTAAAGTTGTAATATTTAAAAATTAATCTTATATTTTGGACTTTTCATTTAAGGGTAAAACTGTCCAAGAAAATCTTAACTTATCTTTTGGGGCAACTTATCATTTTTTTGAGGTTTAAATAACCCACTCGGTTTTCAGGATGAGTTTAAACCTTTTAAGAGTAAATTGTAGAAAAACCCTCTTATTGACTATGTAGAACTTATACCTTCTTAATTAATTTTTAAGAGGCTCACCCCATGAGTTAAATGATTTAATTTTTTTTCCTGTTTCACCTTTCTCTTTCCTGTCTTTCTCCACATTTCTTCCCTTTTACACTCCTCTCTCATATGTTTTCCCAAAACACCTCTTTAAAACATCTTTTTTCTCCTCCTTCTCAACTTTCTCTACCCTCCTCGCTTTCTTTCTCTTTTCACTCTTTTCGCACCTTTCTTTTCAATTAAACTCATTCTTTAAATAAAACTCAATCTCTTCTATATCAAACTCCTGCCCACTCTTTAAAATATAAACCAAACCCAAAACTTATAACCTTTATTTATCTTTCTCCTTGCATTCTTCAAAATTCAAACTCGAAATATTCTCTTCTCTCCAAAACCAAAACTTTTTCCAAATTCAAACTTAAGATCCTCTCCAAGTTGCTCTACTACAACTTGATGTTGTTACTACTACTACAATTTGCTATCGGTTATGGGTAGGGAAGCCGGTAGGATAGATGAGAAAAGATGTGTGTGTGTGTGTGTGTGTGAGATGACGGTAACCTAGTGTTGGCCCAAAGGCCCGTCACCCTAGTTTTGGTGATGATCAACTCATGAAGTTATGTTTACTAATGATCTTGTGTTTAATTAGTGATAGATTCATTATCAAGATCTTAGTAGGTGCATAGCTCAACAAAGGATAAAATGTCAAGATTTGGAGCTAGCACGGTGTGATCCAAGGAGCTTTTGGATCAAGCTTGGATCAAGTCAAGAAGATGAGAAGCCTTCAAGTGAAGACTTCAAGAAGATGAAGACTTGTGTCTAGGTATAAGATTTTGTTTTTGTTTTAGAGTAAAATGTAAAGGATAGAATAGTGGTGGATTGCTCAAGTACATATACACACACACTCTTGATAAAATTGTTTTCATAAAAGATTTTTAGTTTAGAAAAAATTTTTCTTTGTGATATAATATTATTTTGGTTTTTGGTATTTCTCATATACATATCTTTAAACCAAAACCAAGTTTAGAGCTTTATGACAAAAACATAGATATTTCATTATGATTGTGTAGTGGATCATATCCATACACACTATGCTTTAAAAGTATATCTTGTTTTTGTATTTAATGAAGATTTGGAAAAACATATTTTGGAAAAATATTGTTTTGGAAAAACAGTTTTTATCATAAGCCAAATATTTTCAAGTTACAAAAATAGTCCAATCTTTTATAACATGCCTTGATTTTGTGCAAGCATGTTTGATTATCAAAGTATATTGGTTAAACTATTTTTGTAGATTTTTAAGTATTTTATGGGATTTTATTTGAGCCAAAAAGACTAACTTTTTAATCCCAAAAAACTGTTTCAGGTTTCGGATAAGTCGACTTACTACCTTATAGTCGACTAATCCTGGAGTCGGCCGACCGGACCGGTCGACCGACGTGCACAAACGTGCACGCCTTTGTGTACTGGAGGACGGCCGACCGTGCCGGTCGACCGCTCCAGAGAGCAGAGCTCTCTGGAAAGTTCGGCCGACCGAACGGGTCGACCGACAGAGAGTTAGACTCTCAGCTCCAGTGGGTCGGTCGACCCAGGCGGTCGACCGTGGCTCCAACGGTCTGATTTCTGACCGTTGGTGGTCGACCGCACGGGTCGACCGGCAGTTCTGACAAAGCCCCAACGGCTAGTTTTTGACAGCCTATATATTTGGGGGTTTGTGGACTGTTTTCAACAAGATTTGGAGAAGTTTTTAGAGCCAGTTTTTTCCACTCTTTTCAGAAGTTTTTCTCCACAAAATAGAGAGCAAATATTTCCTATCTAAAGGAAAGATTTTAACAAGAGTGTTTAAAGTGATTTCTTGAGTTTTTCACCATAGTTCTTTCCTTGCTTTCTCACAATCACTTGAGCTATCCATTGCCTTATCTATCCATAGGATTGTGTTGTGAGAGTTTGTAATTGGTGATCAAAGTGTTGTAGATCACCAAAGATTTCATCTTTGTACTTTGAGGAGACGGGCAAGTGTGCTCGTGGTTGTTTAGGGTTCGGGTGCGAACTCTTCTTGTTTGAGGTGCAGCCTCGGCGAGCCGGTGGGCTTGCGGTGTGTACGGGACTAGGGAGTCCGAGGGCTTGTAGGTGTTGCGGCACCGAGGAGAAATCCATTGGGATCTTGCATAGTGGAAATCCTTCGTGTGCCGAAGGCGGGGATGTAGAGCAAGTGTGCTCGAACCTCGAAACATACCCTTGTGTTTGCGATTGCCTTTTCTCTCTCTCCCTTACTTGTTTATATCTTGCATTCAATTATTGTCTTTACATTTACATGCTTGATATATTGTGCTCATATTGATATATTGCTTGGGATTGTTTGCTAACACTTGTATTCAACCAAGAGAGCCAACGCGGCACCTCAACCCATTCAAGGGGAATCTAGAGGAGTTTGTCCAGAGCCCTTCACGGGGAATTCGGCAACACTCTTGTGTTATACATAGTGTTTAGTGTAAAAGTTTAATTAGGTCATAATTATTTTTAGCTTCCGCATTATTTGCATAATTTGGCATTAAGTGACCATTAGATTAGCCATCACCTATTCACCCCCCTCTAGGTTAACCTTCAATTTGTATCAGAGCTTGGTACTCTGATTTGGGTCTAACAACCTATAGTTAAAAGATCCTCATTTTAGGCTAATCACTATTTTTATACACACACCATGGACTTCATGTCACCACCCATATTTGACATTCTTAACATCCATATATGGAAGGTGAAGATGTCCTTGTACCTCAAAGCCCTAGGTTATCATGTTTATCTTGCCACTACTAATAATGCATATTGTTTAGATGGTAAGAATCTTGAGGCTAATGCAAAATCCCTTCATGCTTTAAAGTCAACCCTAAATGATGATTATTTATCTAGGGTTTCTAACTTTGATTTGGTTTTTGTAGTGTGGAACACCCTCCTCTCCCTTGGCGAAAATGATCAATACTATGCGGGGAGTGACTCGGATGTTGGAAGCGACATCTCCAACAAGTGCTATATGGTCCAAGGGGATAACCCCCTTGAGGTAACTACCGAATCCGAGGATGAGGATGTAGACATGTCATATGATGAGCTTACCACTTTTTGCCAATTATTGCTTGAGAAATATGACATGATTAAGAAAGATAATAAAAATTTGAAAAAGAAACTTGATTGCATGCATGTAGAACATGATACATTTAGAAGTAACATTGCATGTTTAGAAAAGGAAAATGAAGTTTTGAAAAATGAAAATGTTTCCCTCATGTCTAAATTGAATGATTTATGTGAAGGGAATATGTCTTTGAAAAATAAGATTGATTTGGTGGAAAAACAAAGGAAGTTGTTTTTCAAGAAAATAAGTCTTTGAAAAAGAAAATTTTTGAAAAAGAAAAAGAAAAGGAAAAAGTTTTTAAAGAGAAGAAAAATGACTCTTTATCTCACATGTCTTTACATGCTACCATTGATGATAGTGAGATTAAGAATTTAAAAAATAAAATAGATAGTTTGAGTTCAACTTTGAACTCGTGTGCATTTAACCATACTAGGTTCGAGTCCTTGTTTGCAAAGAAACAAACTCCTCATGTTCATGCACATCACTCTCATCATGCATTTGCTTATGTTGCACAACATGATC
This sequence comes from Agave tequilana, assembly GCA_038442645.1. Lineage (NCBI taxonomy): Eukaryota > Viridiplantae > Streptophyta > Magnoliopsida > Asparagales > Asparagaceae > Agave > Agave tequilana. Next base: position 41,826 of record JAVJIF010015222.1, on the reverse strand, counting down.
ACATTCCTACACATAAGCATACTAAGGTGTACATATGTACACATTGTGGCTGCAAAGGCCATTTAGCAAAATTTTGTTTTGATAAGTTGCATGTTTTAAATTTTGCTAATAAAAATGTTTGGGTTCCTCAACACAATGCTAACCCTCGTGGACCCAAGAAAATATGGGTACCAAAACCCCCACTATTTGCTTTTGATGTAGGTGAGGGCTCTCACAAAACGTGAGAGAATCGGTGCCTTGATGGTGGGTGCAATTGAACTAAAAGGACACATATTTGGAGCACCGCTATCAAGATGGTTTGGTGGGACAACCACCATGTATGGAGCTTTGGAGTTGGTAACAATCTCTAAACTCCTATTTTATTTATGTACATGCTTATTCATTTGTGAAATCATATAGCATGTTCATGTTTTAGGTTTTGTGCTTCATGTGGTAAAATCTTGTTTAGATGTAGTATTTGTCAAAACTCGGATTTATACATGTACAAGTAGTGAGCCACATTTGATTCATATATGTTTGCACTTCATTGTTCACTTGTACTCACTATATGCACATGTATAGCCTAGTTTTGATGATTCTTCCATTTATACATGTTTTGCCAATTTTTATGCTTTACTTCATGTATATGTATTTTTTAATTCAAATCTAATAAATATACATGTATACCCGTGAGTCTCTTGCCTTCATGCAAATACATTTGATAGACTCTTTTATGTTTGGGATATGTATGTGTATTGTTAGGATTGGATAAATCATACATATACCTAGAAGTGTGCTTTGTTTTAATGAAAAATAATTTTTCATGTTTTTTGTGACTTATGATCTTTTTGAGCTTCAATGTCTATTTTCATGAAAATGCTATTTACATAACCTTTGAACACTCATCTTTTACTTTTCAAGACAATTTTAAGCTTTATGGACTATGAGTGCTTGAACTTTTATGTATTTAGTATGATTCATGAAATATATATGCTTTAATTTCATGTTTTGAAGGATCTTTAACTAGTTTTTTTTCAAAAATTATTTTAACTAGTTAATTGTTCTTCATTTGGTAGAGTTTTTCAAACAAAACTTATTTTTCAAATCTATCTTTGAAAACCCCTACCATCTATGGGAGGATGGATGGGCGATTATGCCTTGTATGCTTCATTGAAAATCTTCTATCTTAAGCATATGAAGGGTGGTAGGTTATGAGTTATACACTTGATCTTATTGTTATGTCAATTGATATCATTGGATTCTTTCAATTGGTATCTAAATTGATAATTTTTGTATATACTCATATTTTGTTTTCTTATATATGTATGTATCAATTTCACTTGTATACTCATTTCTCATACATATATATGATTCTCATGTGCTTAACTTTCATTTGTTCACACTTTTAAAAGCACAAAGTTTTTGATGAAAAATAAAAAATTTTTTGGATCATTATGTTTACCATTGATATCAAAATGCTTCAACTTCATATTTGTTAAAATTCTATTAGTATCAATATGTTTTACAATAATGATTATTTTCAATTTGGTATCTTAAAAATTTGTTTGCTTTACAAGAGCTCTGATACCTTTAAAAATTTTGTTTAAGAAAAATTAAAAAAAAAAATGTTTTGATATGTATTTCCTATATGCAAGGAGAGCTTAACATCTCTTCTACATATAGATTCATGTTGAGTATATTATAAATTGAGGAGCTTGACAACTCTTCTTTATATGATATACGTGTGTAGGGGGAGCTTCACATCTCCTCTTATGCATTACATAATATGTGTTATGTGAGTTAGGGCTTGTCATCCCTTCTTCATGTAATGCATATGTGTAGGGAAGCTAACTTAGCGTCTTCCTCTTCATGAATGTATATCGCATATAAATCTTTATTGATTGATTTGTTTAACCCCTTCTTGATCTTTTTGTTTTTGACAAAAAAGGGGGAGAAAAATTTGTTTGATTTGATTTTACTTTGAACCCTTTGTTGATGAGTGACAAAAAGGGGGAGAAGTATTTGAGTTTATATGCATGTTTTCATTACTTAGGGGGAGAAGTATTTGTCTTCCTTGTTATTTATGCATATAAGTTTTGTATTGCAAATAGGAGAAAAAGATTTTGATTTATGCTTGTTGCATGTTTTATCTCCATACTTGCATACATATTCATGTGCCTCATTGCCATATCTATTATTTATTTTGTATGCATGAGTTAAGGGGGAGCTTCTTTGAAGCTTTACTTTAATCCATGCATATATAACCTCATGAGTTTTGTCATCATCAAAAAGGGGGAGATTGTTGGCCCAAAGGCCCATCACCCGAGTTTTGATGATGACAAAACTCATGAGGTTATATATGCATGGATTAAAGTAAAGCTTCAAAGAAGCTCCCCCTTAACTCATGCATACAAATAAATAATAGAGATGGCAATGAGGCACATGAATATGTATGCAAGTATGGAGATAAAACATGCAACAAGCATAAATCAAAATCTTTTTCTCCTATTTGCAATACAAAACTTATATGCATAAATAACAAGGAAGACAAATACTTCTCCCCTTAAGCAATGAAAACATGCATATAAACTCAAATACTTCTCCCCCTTTTTGTCACTCATCAACAAAGGGTTCAAAGTAAAATCAAATCAAACAATTTTTCTCCCCCTTTTTGTCAAAAACAAAAAGATCAAGAAGGGTTAAACAAATCAATCAATAAAGATTTATATGCGATATACATTCATGAAGAGGAAGACGCTAAGTTAGCTTCCCTACACATATGCATTACATGAAGAAGGGATGACAAGCCCTAACTCACATAACACATATTATGTAATGCATAAGAGGAGATGTGAAGCTCCCCCTACACACGTATATCATATAATGATCTTGTGTTTAATTAGTGACAGATTCATTATCAAGAACTTAGTAGGTGCATAGCTCAACAAAGGATAAAATGTCAAGATTTGGAGCTAGCACGGTGTGATCCAAGGAGCTTTTGGATCAAGCTTGGACCAAGTCAAGAAGATGAGAAGCCTTCAAGTGAAGACTTCAAGAAGATGAAGACTTGTGTCTAGGTATAAGATTTTGTTTTTGTTTTAGAGTAAAATGTAAAGGATAGAATAGTGGTGGATTGCTCAAGTACATATACACACACACTCTTGATAAAATTGTTTTCATAAAAGATTTTTAGTTTAGAAAAGATTTTTTCTTTGTGACATAATATTATTTTGGTTTTTGGTATTTCTCATATACATATCTTTAAACCAAAACCAAGTTTAGAGCTTTATGACAAAAACATAGATATTTCATTATGATTGTGTAGTGGATCATATTTATACACACTATGCTTTAAAAGTATATCTTGTTTTTGTATTTGATGAAGATTTGGAAAAACATGTTTTGGAAAAATATTGTTTTGGAAAAACAGTTATTATCATGAGCCAAATATTTTCAAGTTAAAAAAATAGTCCAATCTTTTATAACATGCCTTGATTTTGTGCAAGCATGTTTGATTATCAAAGTATATTGGTTAAACTATTTTTGTAGATTTTTAAGTATTTTATGGGATTTTATTTGAGCCAAAAAGACTAACTTTTTAATCCCAGAAAACTGTTTCAGGCTTCGGATAAGTCGACTTACTACCTTTATAGTAGACTAATCCTGGAGTCGGCCGACCGGACCGGTCGACCGACGTGCACAAATGTGCACGCCTTTGTGTACTGGAGGACGGCCGACCGTGCCGGTCGACCGCTCCAGAGAGCAGAGCTCTCTGGAAAGTTCGGCCGACCGTACGGGTCGACCGACAGAGAGTTAGACTCTCAGCTCCAGTGGGTCGGTCGACCCAGGCGGTCGACCGTGGCTCTAACGGTCTGATTTCTGACCGTTGGCGGTCGACCGCACGGGTCGACCGGCAGTTCTGACAAAACCCCAACGGCTAGTTTTTGACAGCCTATATATTTGGGGGTTTGTGGACTGTTTTCAACAAGATTTGGAGAAGTTTTTAGAGCCAGTTTTTCCCACTCTTTTCAGAAGTTTTTCTCCACAAAATAGAGAGCAAATATTTCCTATCTAAAGGGAAGATTTTAACAAGAGTGTTTAAAGTGTTTCTTGAGTTTTTCACCATAGTTCTTTCCTTACTTTCTCACAATCACTTGAGCTATCCATTGCCTTATCTATCCATAGGATTGTGTTGTGAGAGTTTGTAATTGGTGATCAAAGTGTTGTAGATCACCAAAGATTTCATCTTTGTACTTTGAGGAGACGGGCAAGTGTGCTCGTGGTTGTTTAGGGTTCGGGTGCGAACTCTTCTTGTTTGAGGTGCGGCCTCGGCGAGCCGGTGGGCTTGCGGTGTGTACGGGACTAGAGAGTCCGAGGGCTTGTAGGTGTTGCGGCACCGAGGAGAGATCCATTGGGATCTTGCATAGTGGAAATCCTTCGTGTGTCGAAGGCGGGGATGTAGAGCAAGTGTGCTCGAACCTCGAAACATACCCTTGTGTTTGCGATTGCCTTTTCTCTCTCTCTCCCTTACTTGTTTATATCTTGCATTCAATTATTGTCTTTACATTTACATGCTTGATATATTGTGCTCATATTGATATATTGCTTGGGATTGTTTGCTAACACTTGTATTCAACCAAGAGAGCCAACGCGGCACCTCAACCCATTCAAGGGGAATCTAGAGGAGTTTGTCCAGAACCCTTCACGGGGAATTCGGCAACACTCTTGTGTTATACATAGTGTTTAGTGTAAAAGTTTTAATTAGGTCATAATTGTTTTTAGCTTCCGCATTATTTGCATAATTTGGCATTAAGTGACCATTAGATTAGCCATCACCTATTCACCCCCCCTCTAGGTTAACCTTCACCTAGTTTAGGGATTGGAAACATAAAAATAATTCCTTTGAAATCCGTTAAGTGAGGGGTACCTAGTTAAAGATCATTAGTGCCACATAATTAATAGTACATGGGGTATTTTTGCAATTTACCCATCTTCTAATTTGGACAGGGTGGGAGAAGAAAGGATAAATATGAACTTTATTAATTTGAATAAACCTATCAGTTTATATAATACAAGTGTGAGAGGTTAGGGTGAGAAAGGAAAAGGAATCTAGGACAGTTTCGGGCCATTGAATAAGTCTAGGGGAATTTTGAGCACTTCTCTTCTCGTTGAACCCTTTTAAAAACACTAAAATTGATCAAAGATATTCCTTAATTTAAACAAACCTACATCTCAAAAGTGGTCGAAAAGCAGGGTAGAATAATGGAGTTGCAATCCAATCAAAAATAGAGAGAAGTGGAGGTGTTGGTGGCATGGTTATCATCGGCACAGAGGGGAAAAAGTAGAGAGGAACTTATTGGTGGTGTGGGAATAGGAAATGGTGGGGGTGTCAGGGGCGGACCCATCGATATATAATCTCTTCTTTTTAGATTATTTTTACTATTATAAAGACAATTTTTAACTCTAACTTAGGTGATAACTTATTAATCTACGTTATTAGAGATTAAAATTCAAGTTTTGGTAAGTGTAACATTATTTTTACTTCTTTTTTCTCTCTTGTCATATTATATTTACCCCGACACTGAAATTCTTATTACATTTACACCCACACTGAAAAACATTAGTGTAACGCCCCGATCCCAAGGATACGGAGACGTTATGGCGACGTACATACGCGAGGTGAGAACACGCTCACGCGTACGTTAAGCCTCAGTACAGTACATTACCTCCATATACACAGGAGTTCCAGCAGAACATAAGTACAAGAATACCTGCAAAAAGGGGTGAGCGATCATAACAGATATATAAACAGGGATAAATAAGATAACAGGAATAAAGCACAAAGATACCTATAAAGGAATCCCGATGGTAAAGTCTAATGTGAATCCAATGAACTAGCTGCCCGAACGATAACTCGGATCTCCAACCTGGGCACGCAAACCCAGGGTCATCAGAAAGCGACCTAGTGAGTGGTAAAATGAAGGAGGAGGTAGTAATATATACAATAGTACTACAAGCACGAGACAGATATAGAATACATGATGTGGGACTAGTGATACCATATGATAAGGATATAATAAGCAGTAGAAATAGATAAACAGGTCATCATTTAATACCATCCCTAAACCGGTATATCATCGGGTCATGTCTAGAGTTGTATCCAGTTTATAAAATGATGTTGTCTAGTGGTGACATGAGATAAGTGAACATGTAGGTGGGCATATACAATATGAACATGCAGGTGAGCATATGCAATATAACCATCATACGGTGTCGTGCATATACAGTCATGATGTCTGCAAGGAATACAGGAAACAGACCATATGCAATGCATAGTATACATGTACATGAATCACATGGTACCACATGGAATGTAACGAATATCAGAAAAAATAACATGAGATACAGGTGACATGAGAGCGAATAACATAGCAGCAATAGTAACAATTACGAAGGAATAATAATATACATGAATAGAGTATGTCGTGTGATTTATACAATAATAACAATCAGTACCACCTGGTATTTTAGTCAATCTCTTCCAGTGTCCCATACCACTGGCAGTTCATACTGGAGCCCGCACTCCAGTCGAACCCATCCGGACATGGCCTACGGATACCATTATCCAAACGAGAGAGTAACCAAATAACAAGTGTTCCCGACGTCACTATTGTATATACTGTTTTATTATGTTAATTGGAAACCCATGGTCGAGGAGTTCTTATCGGGTAAGTGAATCCCATGCATACCCGGGATCACGGCCTTTATCAAACCCCTGGCTGCTAAGACCAGAGCCCTCCGCTAAGAGGGGAACAATAATCAAGTAACAATAGCTCATGGAGCAATTGGTAGGTAGCACTACCATCCCCTGCAGTGGGAGAACAATATGGATCCAGTACATCACCCGATAAGATCTAATCAACCGTCAAGTCTCCCCCATACCCCAGTTATCATTATGATCTGATATGTTAAGTATACAATGTAACACGATACATGATATGGGTAACATGATAACTGGACCAGAGCTCTGTTGATAGCATAGAACAATATAACGGGAATCGGGAACAATATATCAGGAACAATATAACGGGAACAATATAACGGGATCAATAGATGTGGAAGTCCACATATCGCATATCAACAGCTCTCATGTCCAGTAACGGGAATATCCATATCAATAACAGGAAACAATCATATAACATGATACGGTAACATGGCACAATAATACATGTAAGATGCACTGTGATCCATATGACAAGAAGATAGAAACAACATATGCATGTGCACTTGTGCGGTGAGCCTATATACCAGTGCTGTCGGTGCAACAAGTATCCGTGAGTGGTACATGTATATATCGGTGAGACATGAATACGAAATAAGAGTGTGACGTAGTATCGGTCCAATTATATATATAATATCAATAGTCAGTGACTCATATCATGTACAGTGATCTATGGTATTGGTCTCATGCCTGATAGCAATAAGATGACATGCGGTACTTATCTGTATACTGGTGGAACATAGTTGTGTAGCATAAACGGTGTCTAGCATGTATGTCTAGTGACCGTGTAGTGTCATAGAATATTGTAGATCAATATACATGTGACGCTAGTTATCTATCGGTGAGAAAATACATGAAATAAGAGTGTCCAAGTCTATGGTGAAATAATGGACCGAGTATCAGTGGCCGTGCCGATATGATGACTGTGTCCAAGTTGTCTATATCAGAATTTCTTGTTACTATAATTGTTTCGCTATATTATATTACCTAACAATCTTACAGGAATCACCTACTACAATGGGTGTCCAAAAAGTACCAGTTAATAATTAATTATTACAGTCTTTTATCCAGGATTCAGATATATCAATCAATATCACTAAACATGATAAATTATAATTTATAAAATAAAAACACTCACAAACTGGCTATAGGCCTGTAGCTCTCTTTCCCACGATCGCAACGGATCCGGAATCGCCCGAATCGGAGTCCGAATGCTCCAGATATCGCCCGAATACTAAAAAATAATACAAAAAGGTTAATTATGTAAATAAAATATTAAATGCAAATAAGCAATATTAACAGGGGTTTTTCTGAAAAGGTACCTTTATTGGGCCGGGTTGAACTGCAAACGGGTCGGGTTGGGATCCACTACCCAAACCCGTACTTTAAGTGATGGGTTATGGGTTTACGGGTTTCAAATCAACCCGTACCCAAACGGGTTAGTGGGTTCGGGCCCCACCCGAACCCATTAACAGATCAAAGAGCAGCAGAAGCAGCGTTGCTGCTGCGCTCCCTTGGCCGGCCACTGGCCGGGCTGGCCGGACTGGCCGGCGGCGGTCCCGGCCGCCGGCGGTGAGGCCGTCGGTCCGGTGAGAGAAAGGAGAGGAGAAAGAGTGAGATGGAGTAAATGGAGAGGTTTACAGGGAGAGGGAAGGAAAGAAACAGAAAATGGAAAAGGAAAGAGAAGAAGAAGAAGAAGAAGGAGAAGGGGGTGCGGTGGTGGCGCGGTCGGGGCTGCGGTGAGGTGGCGGCCGGCCACCGGCCGCGTGGCCGGAAGCGGGGCGGAGCCCGGTGGCGCGCCGGCCACCTGGGCGCTTCAGCAGCAAGGCCGGCGGCCAACAGGGGAGAGAAAGAGAGTATGGGAGAGAGAGAGTTTAAGAGAGAGAGAGTTTAAGAGAGAGAGAGAAAGAGTGAGGAGAGAGAGAGAATGGTGTAATTGAGAGAGAGAGGGAGAGATCTAAAGAGAGAGAGGCGGTGGATGTTTAGGCGGTGGAGGAGAAAGATCCAGAGAAAGGGAGAAGAGAAGGGAAAAGAAGGGAAAAGAAAAAGAGTTAAAAAAATAATATTTAAATATTATAATACTGGCCCAAAATTCGACTGACTCCGAACGGTACTTAAAAATTAAAAAAAAATAGAGAATATTATCCTGAGACGTAATATGAAAACAGTTTGTCAAAACTCAATCCGGTTTGCCAATTAAAATCCCGGAGTGTCTCGCCGATACGGGCGACACAAGTTTGGCCGGATTTTCGATAAATTCAGAAAAATTCCAAAAATACCCGAACGTAGATAACATGATTCTAAGACACAAGGTGAAAGCGGAATCGTAAAATACAACTCCGTTTGTGAAATAAAAATCGGAAGGCCGGTTATCGGTATCGATCGACACCGACTACAGAGATTTTCCAAAATAATCCAGAAAAATTTCAGAAAATCCTGAAAAATCTAAAATATTAGAAAATAATTTTGGAAACTAGAATCAGGTCAATCGGACTACTACGGAGGTCAATTCAATTTTTGCACGTCGTATCGCGTACCGATACGGTGATACGTACACCGGGGATCAGGGTGTTACAGTTCTCCCCACCTTACAAAAATTGCGTCCTCGCAATTTCAATCAGGTGTGAGAACAAGATTTCCAACCCCAAAGCCCAAAGGTTACGGGTCCACGATACTTCCGCTGCGCACTCTGCTATCTATAAGGAACTCGGTATGGAGAAGTATGGTAGTGAACTAGTCCGAATGGATAGGAAGCAAGACAATGCAAGGAAAGCGAGAAGAAAAATCTGATGTTCTGGTTGACAACTAGAAGGAATGAAGGAATATAAACGAGTCAAGGAATGAATTGTCAAGGTCATGGTATGCTTGTACTCGTTGCTGGAACCCCAAATTCAGATACAGATCAGTTACTCTGAACCTGACTGTACTGTTGGTAAGAGCCCGAGTATTGACCCAGGTGGTTACCCACACCAGGTGTGAACCTAAGCTCTGATACCAATTTGTAACGCCCCGATCCCAAGGATACGGAGACGTTATGGCGACGTACATACGCGAGGTGAGAACACGCTCACGCGTACGTTAAGCCTCAGTACAGTACATTACCTCCATATACACAGGAGTTCTAGCAGAACATAAGTACAAGATTACCTGCAAAAAGGGTGAGCGATCATAACAGATATATAAACAGGGATAAATAAGATAACAGGAATAAAGCACAAAGATACCTATAAAGGAATCCCGTTGGTAAAGTCTACTATGTGAATCCAATGAACTAGCTGCCCGAACGATAACTCGGATCTCCAACCTGGGCACGCAAACCCAGGGTCGTCAGAAAGCGACCTAGTGAGTGGTAAAATGAAGGAGGAGGTAGTAATATATACAATAGTACTACAAGCACGAGACAGATATAGAATCATGATGTGGGACTAGTGATACCATATGATAAGGATATAATAAGCAGTAGAAATAGATAAACAGGTCATCGTTTAATACCATCCCTAAACCGGTATATCATCGGGTCATGTCTAGAGTTGTATCCAGTTTATAAAATGATGTTGTCTAGTGGTGACATGAGATAAGTGAACATGCAGGTAGGCATATGCAATATGAACATGCAGGTGAGCATATGCAATATAACCATCATACGGTGTCGTGCATATACAGTCATGATGTCTGCAAGGAATACAGGAAACAGACCATATGCAATGCATAGTATACATGTACATGAATCACATGGTACCACATGGAATGTAACGAATATCAGAAAATATAACATGAGATACAGGTGACATGAGAGCGAATAACATAGCAGCAATAGTAACAATTACGAAGGAATAATAATATACATGAATAGAGTATGTCGTGTGATTTATACAATAATAACAATCAGTACCACATGGTATTTTAGTCAATCTCTTCCAGTGTCCCATACCACTGGCAGTTCATACTGGAGCCCGCACTCCAGTCGAACCCATCCGGACATGGCCTACGGGTACCATTATCCAAACGAGAGAGTAACCAAATAACAAGTGTTCCCGACGTCACTATTGTGTATACTGTTTTATTATGTTAATTGGAAACCCATGGTCGAGGAGTTCTTATCGGGTAAGTGTATCCCGTGCATACCCGGGATCACAGCCTTTATCAAACCCCTGGCTGCTAAGACCAGAGCCCTCCGCTAAGAGGGGAACAATAATCAAGTAACAATAGCTCATGGAGCAATTGGTAGGTAGCACTACCATCCCCTGCAGTGGGAGAACAATATGGATCCAGTACATCACCCGATAAGATCTAATCAACCGTCAAGTCTCCCCCATACCCCAGTTATCATTATGATCTGATATGTCAAGTATACAATGTAACACGATACATGATATGGGTAACATGATAACTGGACCAGAGCTCTGTTGATAGCATAGAACAATATAACGGGAATCGGGAACAATATATCAGGAACAATATAACGGGAACAATATAACGGGATCAATAGATGTGGAAGTCCACATATCGCATATCAACAGCTCTCATGTCCAGTAACGGGAATATCCATATCAATAACAGGAAACAATCATATAACATGATACGGTAACATGGCACAATAATACATGTAAGATGCACTGTGATCCATATGACAAGAAGATAGAAACAACATATGCATGTGCACTTGTGCGGTGAGCCTATATACCAGTGCTGTCGGTGCAACAAGTATCCGTGAGTGGTACATGTATATATCGGTGAGACATGAATACGAAATAAGAGTGTGACGTAGTATCGGTCCAATTATATATATAATATCAATGGTCAGTGACTCATATCATGTACAGTGATCTATGGTATTGGTCTCATGCCTGATAGCAAAAAGATGACATGCGGTACTTATCTGTATACTGGTGGAACATAGTTGTGTAGCATAAACGGTGTCTAGCATGTATGTCTAGTGACCGTGTAGTGTCATAGAATATTGTAGATCAATATACATGTGACGCTAGTTATCTATCGGTGAGAAAATACATGAAATAAGAGTGTCCAAGTCTATGGTGAAATAATGGACCGAGTATCAGTGGCCGTGCCGATATGATGACTGTGTCCGAGTTGTCTATATCAGAATTTCTTGTTACTACAATTGTTTCGCTATATTATATTACCTAACAATCTTACAGGAATCACCTACTACAATGGGTGTCCAAAAAGTACCAGTTAATAATTAATTATTGCAGTCTTTTATTCAGGATTCAGATATATCAATCAATATCACTAAACATGATAATTATAATTTATAAAATAAAAACACTCACAAACTGGCTATAGGCCTTGTAGCTCTCTTTCCCACGATCGCAACGGATCTGGAATCGCCCGAATCGGAGTCCGAATGCTCCAGATATCGCCCGAATACTAAAAATAATACAAAAAGGTTAATTATGTAAATAAAATATTAAATGCAAATAAGCAATATTAACAGGGGGTTTTTCTGAAAAGGTACCTTTATTGGGCCGGGTTGAACTGCAAACGGGTCGGGTTGGGATCCACTACCCAAACCCGTACTTTAAGTGATGGGTTATGGGTTTACGGGTTTCAAATCAACCCGTACCCAAACGGGTTAGTGGGTTCGGGCCCCACTCGAACCCATTAACAGATCAAAGAGCAGCAGAAGCAGCGTTGCTGCTGCGCTCCCTTGGCCGGCCACTGGCCGGGCTGGCCGGACTGGCCGGCGGCGGGGAAGGCCCGCCGGCGGCGGTCCCGGCCGCCGGCGGTGAGGCCGTCGGTCCGGTGAGAGAAAGGAGAGGAGAAAGAGTGAGAAGGAGTAAGGGGGAGAGGTTTACAGGGAGAGGGAAGGAAAGAAACAGAAAATGGAAAAGGAAAGAGAAGAAGAAGAAGAAGAAGAAGGAGAAGGGGGTGCGGTGGTGGCGCGGTCGGGGCTGCGGTGCGGTGGCGGCCGGCCACCGGCCGCGTGGCCGGAAGCGGGGCGGAGCCCGGTGGCGCGCCGGCCACCTGGGCGTTTCAGCAGCAAGGCCGGCGACCAACAGGGGAGAGAAAGAGAGTATGGGAGAGAGAGAGTTTAAGAGAGAGAGAGAGTTTAAGAGAGAGAGAGAAAGAGTGAGGAGAGAGAGAGAGAATGTTGTAATTGAGAGAGAGAGGGAGAGATCTAAGGAGAGAGAGGCGGTGGATGTTTAGGCGGTGGAGGAGAAAGATCCAGAGAAAGGGAGAAGAGAAGGGAAAAGAAGGGAAAAGAAAAAGAGTTAAAAAAATATTTAAATATTATAATACTGGCCCAAAATTCGACTGACTCCGAACGGTACTTAAAAATTACAGAAAATAGAGAATATTATCCTGAGACATAATATGAAAACGGTTTGTCGAAACTCAATTCGGTTTGCCAATTAAAAATCCCGGAGTATCTCGCCGATATGGGCGACACCAGTTTGGCCGGATTTTCGATAAATTCAGAAAAATTCCCAAAAATACCCGAACGTAGATAACATGATTCTAAGACACAAGGTGAAAGCAAAATCGTAAAATACAACTCCCTTTGTGAAATAAAAATCGGAAGGCCGGTTATCGGTATCGGTCGACACCGACTACAGAGATTTTCCAAAATAATCCAGAAAAATTTCAGAAAATCCTGAAAAATCTAAAATATTAGAAAATGATTTTTGAAACTGGAATCAGGTCAATCGGACTACTACGGAGGTCAATTCAATTTTTGCACGTCGTATCGCGTACCGATACGGTGATACGTACACCGGGGATCAGGGTGTTACAGTTCTCCCCACCTTACAAAAAATTGTGTCCTCGCAATTTCAATCAGGTATGAGAACAAGATTTCCAACCCCAAAGCCCAAAGGTTACGGGTCCACGATACTTCCGCTGCGCACTCTGCTATTTATAAGGAACTCGGTATGGAGAAGTATGGTAGTGAACTAGTCCGAATGGATAGGAAGCAAGACAATGCAAGGAAAGCGAGAAGAAAAATCTGATGTTCTGGTTGACAACTAGAAGGAAGGAAGGAATACAAACGAGTCAAGAAATGAATTGTCAAGGTCATGGTATGCTTGTACTCGTTGCTGGAACCCCAAATTCAGATACAGATCAGTTACTCTGAACCTGACTGTACTGTTGGTAAGAGCCCGAGTATTGACACAGGTGGTTACCCACACCAGGTGTGAACCTAAGCTCTGATACCAATTTGTAACGCCCCGATCCCAAGGATACGGAGACGTTATGGCGACGTACATACGCGAGGTGAGAACACGCTCACGCGTACGTTAAGCCTCAGTATAGTACATTACCTCCATATACACAGGAGTTCCAGCAGAACATAAGTACAAGATTACCTGCAAAAAGGGGTGAGCGATCATAACAGATATATAAATAGGGATAAATAAGATAACAGGAATAAAGCACAAAGATACCTATAAAGGAATCCCGATGGTAAAGTCTACTATGTGAATCCAATGAACTAGCTGCCCGAACGATAACTCGGATCTCCAACCTGGGCACGCAAACCCAGGGTCGTCAGAAAGCGACCTAGTGAGTGGTAAAATGAAGGAGGAGGTAGTAATATATACAATAGTACTACAAGCACGAGACAGATATAGAATACATGATGTGAGACCAGTGATACCATATGATAAGGATATAATAAGCAGTAGAAATAGATAAACAGGTCATCGTTTAATACCATCCCTAAACCGGTATATCATCGGGTCATGTCTAGAGTTGTATCTAGTTTATAAAATGATGTTGTCTAGTGGTGACATGAGATAAGTGAACATGCAGGTGGGCATATGCAATATGAACATGCAGGTGAGCATATGCAATATAACCATCATACGGTGTCGTGCATATACAGTCATGATGTCTGCAAGGAATACAGGAAACAGACCATATGCAATGCATAGTATACATGTACATGAATCACATGGTACCACATGGAATGTAACGAATATCAGAAAATATAACATGAGATACAGGTGACATGAGAGCGAATAACATAGCAGCAATAGTAACAATTACGAAGGAATAATAATATACATGAATAGAGTATGTCGTGTGATTTATACAATAATAACAATCAGTACCACATGGTATTTTAGTCAATCTCTTCCAGTGTCCCATACCACTGGCAGTTCATACTGGAGCCCGCACTCCAGTCGAACCCATCCGGACATGGCCTACGGGTACCATTATCCAAACGAGAGAGTAACCAAATAACAAGTGTTCCCGACGTCACTATTGTGTATACTATTTTATTATGTTAATTGGAAACCCATGGTCGAGGAGTTCTTATCGGGTAAGTGTATCCCGTGCATACCCGGGATCACAGCCTTTATCAAACCCCTGGCTGCTAAGACCAGAGCCCTCCGCTAAGAGGGGAACAATAATCAAGTAACAATAGCTCATGGAGCAATTGGTAGGTAGCACTACCATCCCCTGCAGTGGGAGAACAATATGGATCCAGTACATCACCCGATAAGATCTAATCAACCGTCAAGTCTCCCCCATACCCCAGTTATCATTATGATCTGATATGTCAAGTATACAATGTAACACGATACATGATATGGGTAACATGATAACTGGACCAGAGCTCTGTTGATAGCATAGAACAATATAACGGGAATCGGGAACAATATATCAGGAACAATATAACGGGAACAATATAACGGGATCAATAGATGTGGAAGTCCACATATCGCATATCAACAGCTCTCATGTCCAGTAACGGGAATATCCATATCAATAACAGGAAACAATCATATAACATGATACGGTAACATGGCACAATAATACATGTAAGATGCACTGTGATCCATATGACAAGAAGATAGAAACAACATATGCATGTGCACTTGTGCGGTGAGCCTATATACCAGTGCTGTCGGTGCAACAAGTATCCGTGAGTGGTACATGTATATATCGGTGAGACATGAATACGAAATAAGAGTGTGACGTAGTATCGGTCCAATTATATATATAATATCAATGGTCAGTGACTCATATCATGTACAGTGATCTATGGTATTGGTCTCATGCCTGATAGCAATAAGATAACATGCGGTACTTATCTGTATACTGTGGAACATAGTTGTGTAGCATAAACGGTGTCTAGCATGTATGTCTAGTGACCGTGTAGTGTCATAGAATATTGTAGATCAATATACATGTGACGCTAGTTATCTATCGGTGAGAAAATACATGAAATAAGAGTGTCCAAGTCTATGGTGAAATAATGGACCGAGTATCAGTGGCCGTGCCGATATGATGACTGTGTCCGAGTTGTCTATATCAGAATTTCTTGTTACTACAATTGTTTCGCTATATTATATTACCTAACAATCTTACAGGAATCACCTACTACAATGGGTGTCCAAAAAGTACCAGTTAATAATTAATTATTGCAGTCTTTTATTCAGGATTCAGATATATCAATCAATATCACTAAACATGATAAATTATAATTTATAAAATAAAAACACTCACAAACTGGCTATAGGCCTTGTAGCTCTCTTTCCCACGATCGCAACGGATCCGGAATCGCCCGAATCGGAGTCCGAATGCTCCAGATATCGCCCGAATACTAAAAATAATACAAAAAGGTTAATTATGTAAATAAAATATTAAATGCAAATAAGCAATATTAACAGGGGTTTTTCTGAAAAGGTACCTTTATTGGGCCGGGTTGAACTGCAAACGGGTCGGGTTGGGATCCACTACCCAAACCCGTACTTTAAGTGATGGGTTATGGGTTTACGGGTTTCAAATCAACCCGTACCCAAACGGGTTAGTGGGTTCGGGCCCCACTCGAACCCATTAATAGATCAAAGAGCAGCAGAAGCAGCGTTGCTGCTGCGCTCCCTTGGCCGGCCACTGGCCGGGCTGGCCGGACTGGCCGGCGGCGGGGAAGGCCCGCCGGCGGCGGTCCCGGCCGCCGGCGGTGAGGCCGTCGGTCCGGTGAGAGAAAGGAGAGGAGAAAGAGTGAGAAGGAGTAAGGGGAGAGGTTTACAGGGAGAGGGAAGGAAAGAAACAGAAAATGGAAAAGGAAAGAGAAGAAGAAGAAGAAGAAGAAGGAGAAGGGGGTGCGGTGGTGGCGCGGTCGGGGCTGCGGTGCGGTGGCGGCCGGCCACCGGCCGCGTGGCCGGAAGCGGGGCGGAGCCCGGTGGCGCGCCGGCCACCTGGGCGTTTCAGCAGCAAGGCCGGCGACCAACAGGGGAGAGAAAGAGAGTATGGGAGAGAGAGAGTTTAAGAGAGAGAGAGAGTTTAAGAGAGAGAGAGAAAGAGTGAGGAGAGAGAGAGAGAGAATGTTGTAATTGAGAGAGAGAGGGAGAGATCTAAGGAGAGAGAGGCGGTGGATGTTTAGGCGGTGGAGGAGAAAGATCCAGAGAAAGGGAGAAGAGAAGGGAAAAGAAGGGAAAAGAAAAAGAGTTAAAAAAATATTTAAATATTATAATACTGGCCCAAAATTCGACTGACTCCGAACGGTACTTAAAAATTACAGAAAATAGAGAATATTATCTTGAGATATAATATGAAAACGGTTTGTCGAAACTCAATTCGATTTGCCAATTAAAAATCCCGGAGTGTCTCGCCGATACGGGCGACACCAGTTTGGCCGGATTTTCGATAAATTCAGAAAAATTCCCAAAAATACCCGAACGTAGATAACATGATTCTAAGACACAAGGTGAAAGCGAAATCGTAAAATACAACTCCCTTTGTGAAATAAAAATCGGAAGGCCGGTTATCGGTATCGGTCGACACCGACTACAGAGATTTTCCAAAATAATCCAGAAAAATTTCAGAAAATCCTGAAAAATCTAAAATATTAGAAAATGATTTTTGAAACTGGAATCAGGTCAATCGGACTACTACGGAGGTCAATTCAATTTTTGCACGTCGTATCGCGTACCGATACGGTGATACGTACACCGGGGATCAGGGTGTTACAGTTCTCCCCACCTTACAAAAAATTGTGTCCTCGCAATTTCAATCAGGTATGAGAACAAGATTTCCAACCCCAAAGCCCAAAGGTTACGAGTCCACGATACTTCCGCTGCGCACTCTGCTATTTATAAGGAACTCGGTATGGAGAAGTATGGTAGTGAACTAGTCCGAATGGATAGGAAGCAAGACAATGCAAGGAAAGCGAGAAGAAAAATCTGATGTTCTGGTTGACAACTAGAAGGAAGGAAGGAATACAAACGAGTCAAGAAATGAATTGTCAAGGTCATGGTATGCTTGTACTCGTTGCTGGAACCCCAAATTCAGATACAGATCAGTTACTCTGAACCTGACTGTACTGTTGGTAAGAGCCCGAGTATTGACACAGGTGGTTACCCACACCAGGTGTGAACCTAAGCTCTGATACCAATTTGTAACGCCCCGATCCCAAGGATACGGAGACGTTATGGCGACGTACATACGCGAGGTGAGAACACGCTCACGCGTACGTTAAGCCTCAGTATAGTACATTACCTCCATATACACAGGAGTTCCAGCAGAACATAAGTACAAGATTACCTGCAAAAAGGGGTGAGCGATCATAACAGATATATAAATAGGGATAAATAAGATAACAGGAATAAAGCACAAAGATACCTATAAAGGAATCCCGATGGTAAAGTCTACTATGTGAATCCAATGAACTAGCTGCCCGAACGATAACTCGGATCTCCAACCTGGGCACGCAAACCCAGGGTCGTCAGAAAGCGACCTAGTGAGTGGTAAAATGAAGGAGGAGGTAGTAATATATACAATAGTACTACAAGCACGAGACAGATATAGAATACATGATGTGAGACCAGTGATACCATATGATAAGGATATAATAAGCAGTAGAAATAGATAAACAGGTCATCGTTTAATACCATCCCTAAACCGGTATATCATCGGGTCATGTCTAGAGTTGTATCCAGTTTATAAAATGATGTTGTCTAGTGGTGACATGAGATAAGTGAACATGCAGGTGGGCATATGCAATATGAACATGCAGGTGAGCATATGCAATATAACCATCATACGGTGTCGTGCATATACAGTCATGATGTCTGCAAGGAATACAGGAAACAGACCATATGCAATGCATAGTATACATGTACATGAATCACATGGTACCACATGGAATGTAACGAATATCAGAAAATATAACATGAGATACAGGTGACATGAGAGCGAATAACATAGCAGCAATAGTAACAATTACGAAGGAATAATAATATACATGAATAGAGTATGTCGTGTGATTTATACAATAATAACAATCAGTACCACATGGTATTTTAGTCAATCTTTTCCAGTGTCCCATACCACTGGCAGTTCATACTGGAGCCCGCACTCCAGTCGAACCCATCCGGACATGGCCTACGGGTACCATTATCCAAACGAGAGAGTAACCAAATAACAAGTGTTCCCGACGTCACTATTGTGTATACTGTTTATTATGTTAATTGGAAACCCATGGTCGAGGAGTTCTTATCGGGTAAGTGTATCCCGTGCATACCCGGGATCACAGCCTTTATCAAACCCCTGGCTGCTAAGACCAGAGCCCTCCGCTAAGAGGGGAACAATAATCAAGTAACAATAGCTCATGGAGCAATTGGTAGGTAGCACTACCATCCCCTGCAGTGGGAGAACAATATGGATCCAGTACATCACCCGATAAGATCTAATCAACCGTCAAGTCTCCCCCATACCCCAGTTATCATTATGATCTGATATGTCAAGTATACAATGTAACACGATACATGATATGGGTAACATGATAACTGGACCAGAGCTCTGTTGATAGCATAGAACAATATAACGGGAATCGGGAACCATATATCAGGAACAATATAACGGGAACAATATAACGGGATCAATAGATGTGGAAGTCCACATATCGCATATCAACAGCTCTCATGTCCAGTAACGGGAATATCCATATCAATAACAGGAAACAATCATATAACATGATACGGTAACATGGCACAATAATACATGTAAGATGCACTGTGATCCATATGACAAGAAGATAGAAACAACATATGCATGTGCACTTGTGCGGTGAGCCTATGTACAAGTGCTGTCGGTGCAACAAGTATCCGTGAGTGGTACATGTATATATCGGTGAGACATGAATACGAAATAAGAGTGTGACGTAGTATCGGTCCAATTATATATATAATATCAATGGTCAGTGGCTCATATCATGTACAGTGATCTATGGTATTGGTCTCATGCCTGATAGCAATAAGATGACATGCGGTACTTATCTGTATACTGGTGGAACATAGTTGTGTAGCATAAACGGTGTCTAGCATGTATGTCTAGTGACCGTGTAGTGTCATAGAATATTGTAGATCAATATACATGTGACGCTAGTTATCTATCGGTGAGAAAATACATGAAATAAGAGTGTCCAAGTCTATGGTGAAATAATGGACCGAGTATCAGTGGCCGTGCCGATATGATGACTGTGTCCGAGTTGTCTATATCAGAATTTCTTGTTACTACAATTTTTTCGCTATATTATATTACCTAACAATCTTACAGGAATCACCTACTACAATGGGTGTCCAAAAAGTACCAGTTAATAATTAATTATTACAGTCTTTTATCCAGGATTCAGATATATCAATCAATATCACTAAACATGATAAATTATAATTTATAAAATAAAAACACTCACAAACTGGCTATAGGCCTGTAGCTCTCTTTCCCACGATCGCAACGGATCCGGAATCGCCCGAATCGGAGTCCGAATGCTCCAGATATCGCCCGAATACTAAAAATAATACAAAAAGGTTAATTATGTAAATAAAATATTAAATGCAAATAAGCAATATTAACAGGGGTTTTTCTGAAAAGGTACCTTTATTGGGCCGGGTTGAACTGCAAACGGGTCGGGTTGGGATCCACTACCCAAACCCGTACTTTAAGTGATGGGTTATGGGTTTACGGGTTTCAAATCAACCCGTACCCAAACGGGTTAGTGGGTTCGGGCCCCACCCGAACCCATTAACAGATCAAAGAGCAGCAGCAGCAGCGTTGCTGCTGCGCTCCCTTGGCCGGCCACTGGCCGGGCTGGCCGGACTGGCCGGCGGCGGTCCCGGCCGCCGGCGGTGAGGCCGTCGGTCCGGTGAGAGAAAGGAGAGGAGAAAGAGTGAGATGGAGTGAGGGGAGAGGTTTACAGGGAGAGGGAAGGAAAGAAACAGAAAATGAAAAAGGAAAGAGAAGAAGAAGAAGAAGAAGAAGAAGAAGAAGGAGAAGGGGGTGCGGTGGTGGCGCGGTCGGGGCTGCGGTGCGGTGGCGGCCGGCCACCGGCCGCGTGGCCGGAAGCGGGGCGGAGCCCGGTGGCGCGCCGGCCACCTGGGCGCGTCAGCAGCAAGGCCGGCGGCCAACTGGGGAGAGAAAGAGAGTATGGGAGAGAGAGTTTAAGAGAGAGAGAGAAAGAGTGAGGAGAGAGAGAGAATGTTGTAATTGAGAGAGAGAGAGGGAGAGATCTAAGGAGAGAGAGGCGGTGGATGTTTAGGCGGTGGAGGAGAAAGATCCAGAGAAAGGGAGAAGAGAAGGGAAAAGAAGGGAAAAGAAAAAGAGTTAAAAAAATAATATTTAAATATTATAATACTGGCCCAAAATTCGACTGACTCCGAACGGTACTTAAAAATTACAGAAAATAGAGAATATTATCTTGAGACGTAATATGAAAACGGTTTGTCGAAACTCAATCCGCTTTGCCAATTAAAAATCCCGGAGTGTCTCGCCGATACGGGCGACACCAGTTTGGCAGGATTTTCGATAAATTCAGAAAAATTCCCAAAAATACCCAAACGTAGATAACATGATTGTAAGACACAAGGTGAAAGCAGAATCATAAAATACAACTCCGTTTGTGAAATAAAAATTGGAAGGCCGGTTATCGGTATCGGTCGACACGACTACAGGATTTTCCAAAATAATCCAGAAAAATTTCAGAAAATCCTGAAAAATCTAAATATTAGAAAATGATTTTTGAAACTGGAATCAGGTCAATCGGACTACTACGGAGGTCAATTCAATTTTTGCACGTCGTATCGCGTACCGATACGGTGATACGTACACCGGGGATCAGGGTGTTACAATTAGCCAGTGACAAGATCAAGAAAGGGAGAAGAGTTGATGGGATGTGGTTGTGGTCGATGACGAGATCAAGAAGGAGAGATGAGCGTGGAGGCGGCGGGGTGGTGGCGTGGGAGAGAGGAGGTAGCGGAGGTGTTGAATGAAGATGAAGATTTCTTCTATTTTTTGCCCTTTTTTCTTCCCTTTTTGTGTGTATCGATTAGGGTTATAAACGATTTTTTTGGTTATAATCTATTTAAAATCTAACAAATGTTAACATGGGAGGCTTTTTTTTTTTTTTTCCGATTTAGATGATTTGGAGGGGATACAAACAATACATAGGATTCGGAGGGTAAATTTTTTTTTTTCTTTTTTTAATGTAGACCATAGCCCCGAGGTAAATTTCTAATATAGAAGATTTGAATGGGTACCATATCTAAAAAAACCCCAATAAAAAAATTTGAAAAACTCTTATTTGTATAACAATAGCTTTGAACTCTAACTTATTAATGATTCGAAAAGATGTTTTCGTCTTACAGTAAACAATCCAAAATGAAAATCGAGCATATAGTTTTCAAAAAAAACATCATAGAAAAAAATGCGGCAAAACTCTGTGAAATTATCATTAACATATCCGTATATATTTGTGGAATATTCCAGAAAATTCAGCTCAATTATTGGGAGATAAGGACGAGCCACATGGACAGTTGCCGGGCTGATGTGACGTCCACGTGGCCTCTCGTGATTCACGCGCTCATGTCATGCGCCCCCCATTCCCCATTCATGATCAACATACATGCATCCACATGCCATACATGCCATCTAACAGTGTTTGTCTTTACTATAGTAGTAATAAAATTTGCAATGTGAAAGATAGTTTTGGACAAAAATGGAGCAATAATATCATGACTGACAATACCAAAACAGTACAAGAAACTTCAAAATTATCATTATAAGATTTTCTTTTAAATTAAAAAGAAAATATTTAATGGAGACATTGGTGTTCAGAAGGAACAACAAAGTTTTTATGAGAGGTTGCAAGTTGCAATTCAACATATATTTTCGTTTAAAATTAAATAAAGATAAGATAAAATAAAGACACTCAAACTCTCACATGAAAGGATCAAGAGGGAGAATTTCTTCATGTGGCCGCCGCTATCACCAATAGGTGTTGATGCAGCATTGTTCCAGTTATCTTGCAAATCAGATCCGGAGGCTGATTTAATTAAATTAATTATATGTATTTATAATTAATTATAAATTAGAAGAACTGGCTTGCGGATCTAGACGGGATTCACCCCTGGAAAGGGCTCAGGAAAAGACTGAAATTGGGTAGCACGCGAACAATTTAGCTGATAATAATTAAGGTTCATCTTGTTAGAACAGAAGGAAAAAAAATAGACTAGAGAAAAGTAGACTTTTCTTGTAATTAAAAATCAAAACTTCTGAAGTAGAGTTATTGTACGTTCTTGAAAAATGTACTTGAAGTAATATTTGGTCTATTCCGGTGCAAGAATCCCAAAGCCAAATTGTCTTTAGGAAGAACAGTTGAAGAATTATGATCAGGCAAGTGACCTTCCCAGTTTAACACATGACATGAATCTACTAATGGATTGGACACACTTCTGCACTAGGAACTGTATTATTAGAAACTAACCAACTAGCTTTGTAATTTGGTTTTTCTTTTTTTATTGGTACAAATGAGCTCAAATGGCTTATTTATCCTGGACCAGCCCAAGGTCACCCTCTTTTAATAAGGGTAGACCAAGAGATATGTCCAGGTTCAATGAATCTAATCCAAGAGTTACTTTTAATGAGTGCATCTCAAGAGTCATATCCAGGTTTCAAAGAATCCATCTCAAAAGTCTTTATTTCTTAATGAGGGAAGCCCAAGAAACTTATCTATATTCAATAAACCTCAAAAGTCTCTATTTTTTAATGAGGAAAGACAAAGAGCCTTGTTTGTATTCAATGAATCTAACTCGAGAGTCTCATTTCTTAAGTAGGAAAGTCCAAGGGACTTGTCCAGATTCATTATATCCAACCAAGAGTCTCCATTCCTTAATCAGGGAAGTCCAAGTGATTTGTACTGATTTATTATAGGGAGACCAAAGTGAAAAACACCTAGAGGGGGGTGAATAGGTGTAAGTGCTAATTTAAGAAACTTAATGCAAACTAAGTGCGCTAAATGCGGAAGCTAATGCAAATTATGCACAAACTAATACAATACAACAAGTGTAGCTGAATTCCCCTTGCGAGGCTCTGGACTAACTCCCCTTGATTCCCCTTGAAATGGGTTGAGGTGCTATGTGAAGCTCTTGTTGGATGAGTATAAGTTAGGCGCACACACACAAGCAATCCAAACAATGTGCACTCACAATCAAGCCAAGCAATAAAGGATATAGCAATAAGAGATGCAAGGCACAACACAAGCAATATATGATATGAATGAATCAATACTCAACACAAGCAAGTATGATATGATGATGAGTATGATGCTATGCACAATTATAAGAGAGAGAGTTAGAGAGACAATGGATCAAAACGCAAACACCAAGATTTGTTTCGAGGTTCGAGCACCTTGCTCTACATCCCCGCCTACACCACCGTGTAGGATTTCCACTATCTCAACTCCCACCTAGGGAACCTCTACCAAAGAGGATTTCTTACAACTCTAGGAGTACCAAACTCCTCTCTCAACAACACCTCCTCACAACCGAGGGGTTAGGCCCGTAGCCAATACAACAACCAATCCACACACCTCTACCGAAGAGGCTCACAACCAAACTCCACCTCTACCTAAGAGGGATCCACAACACAATCACCCGATCACCTCTACCGAAGAGGGATTCACAAATATAAGGGTGTTTACAACAATGAGGTTTACAACAAACAACCTCAAACACTTCTCTTTCTTTTTCTCTTATCTTTTTCCACAAAAACAAGATCCTAATAGTTTAGGATAGAAGATAGCTCAAGTGTGGAAAACAAGTGTTTTGGAAACAAGCAACAAAGAAAAATCTTTGGGAAAATACTTGCAATATGATAGAATTGAAGATCTAAGTAAAAATCCCAAAAACCTATTTTTCTTTGATTTTCCAAAAACCCTAAAACAATAAAGATGAGAAGTTTTTGCACTTAAAACTCTTTTGAAAACTCTTTTAAACACTTCAGTAAACTAGTATTTTTTCTCTTAAAAAACTTTTCAAAAATCCCCAAAGAGATGGGGTTTATATAGCCCCCAAACAAAACTAGCCGTTAGGCTGAGCTGGCAGTCTGACAGACTGCCGGTCGACCGGTCCGGTCGACCGCCAACGGTCAGAATTATGACCGTTGGGCAACTGCGGTCGACCGGCCCGGTCGACCGAGAAAACCCGAGAGCAGAGCTCTCAACTCGGTCGACCGTCCCGGTCGACCGTGTCTGTGCCTAACAGACGTGCACGTCTGTGCACGTCGGTCGACCACAACGGTCGACCGGCCCTTGGTGCGGTCGACCGTCGCGGTCGACCGACCAGCCTGTCAGCACAAAATAAGGTCAGAAAATTTTGAAAAAATATTTTATAAAAACCTTTTATCATTTCTGAAAATTCCATAAAACTTGTTTTATCATTTTATGTTGAAACATAAACATGTGATAAAAATTTCAAGACAATATATCAACATATCAATTCATTTTTGAGTCTTGCAAATTTTATCAAAACAAAATCTTGTATTTTGTCAAACTTGATTTTTCCAAAACATGAATAGGGATATCAAAATAAGTTTGTTTACTAAGTTAAAGCATGTATGTATAAATAGAAAATATCTACTATACATATAACATATGTAAACTTGTTTTGATCAACTATTCATAAAAACCAAATATCAAATCATAAAACGTGTGTGTTTTGTGTTCACTTGAGCATATCAACTAAACTAAGCTTTACAAATATGGATCTAAAACTCTATCTAAACTAGGATACCTAAGTCTTCTTGTCGATCTTCCATCTTCAAGTAGACTCGATCCCAAACGCGTGATCCTCCAAGTGCGAAGGTATGATCTTTAAGCTTTGGCACCGGAATCAACATGGAAAGCTTCTAAACTCCTTGTTGAAGCTAATCACCAACTAATATCCTGTTAATGATCTGAAACTTAGAAGCACAAGAATATTAGTAAACATAACTACATGAGTTGATCATCATCAAAACTAGAGTGGAAGGCCATTGGGCCAACAATCTCCCCTTTTTGATGATGACAAAACTCATGGAGTTATATATGCATGGATTAAAGATAAGCTTCAAGGAAGCTCCCCTTAACTCATGCATAGGGATAAACGATAAATATATGCAATGAATATTAAACATGAAACATGCATATGCATAAACAATAAATGGTTCTAGATATCAAATGGAATATTCAAAACAAAATAAGCTCTAGATACCAATTACAAAGCAAACTCTATATATCAATTAAACTTAATATTCTTGAGATTAAAACATAATATATGCATATAAAACATAAGCATGCATATAAAACTCAAATACTTCTCCCCCTTTTTGTCAATCATCAACAAAGGGGTAAACAATCAAAACCATAGATAAAATGAGGGGTAAAAATCTTTCTCCCCCTTTTTGTCAATCAAAACAATGCAAACAATGTTTCTCCCCCTTTTTGTCTAAAACAAAACAAAAAAAATCAATAAGGGGTGACTATCAATTTGGATATCAATAGAAAATATGTCAATGAAGCATCTTGATACCAAATAAAAATAAACAAGGATAATAAGTGTTATATGCTATATACATTCATGAAGAGGAAGACGCTAAGTTAGCTTCCCTACACATATGCATTACATGAAGGAGGAAGTAAAGTCCTAATTCACATAACACACATTATGTAATGAATAAGAGAAGATGTGAGCTCCCCCTACACACGTGTACCACATAAAGAAGAGATGTGAAGCTCTTCAATACACAATACATTCATCATGAATCTATATGCATATAGTCAATACAAATCAAAACTTTGAATATTTTCTTTAAACAAAATTTTGGAAATACCAATTGTAATTAAACATAAGTCTTGAATTCTTAAACATGAATCTTGAAATCAAAACAAAATTTGAATTTCTTAAATATGATACCAATTGTAAATATTTTACCAATTGAAAAGATTTTACATAGAAACATTGATACCAATTGTAAGAATTGTTCATTTTAAAAACATATAATTTGATAAGAGAGTTGTGTCTTGGGAAAATAAGAGAGCTGTGTCTCCACTTTAACAGAGCTGCATCTCTTCAGCAAAGTAAAGTCTGTGTCTCCACTTTAATACAGCGCATCTCTTCAACAAAGTGAGAGCCGCGTCTCCACTTCGATGTTCGCGTCTCTTCAATGAATGAGAGTCGCGTTTCTATTTCAGACGAGGTCCGCGTCTTAAAGGAAACACAGGCTTTGCGTCTACAAAATCTGTATTCAGTCTCTGCTTCTGCATCAGTTCAATAGTATAGTGGCAAAAGCAGTTGACGATTTTTCTCAGTTCAACAGTACACCAACAATCAGTTCAGAGCACCGATGAGGTCTGGACTGCGTATGTAAATACTCACGACGAGCATCTCTGGTGGCTTCAAAGAGTTTAATAGTACACTCACGAAGACTGAGATCCAAACAAGATCAAACTCAAGGGGTCTCAGAAGATGTCAGTCCATTTTTGAGAGCTTGCTGCAAAAAAGAAAAGTCCAAAGTGTTACGAAACCCGTCCCAATCAACTACGGAATTTCAAAAACTTTGGAGGGGTTTCTGTAGACTGTCTAAAAGTTACTGAAGACAAGTCATCAAATGCAAAGTCCATACTTCAGATGCAAAGCTGAGCCATTGATGCAGTGCCAAGACGTGGGGCTCAAAGTCCGCGTCTCAGTAATACTGCAAAGCCAAGACGCGGAGCTCGAGGCCCGCGTCTCAGTACCACAACAATGCCAAAATGCGGGGCTTGAGGCCCGCGTCCAGCATCATCTCAATGTCTAAATGCAGAGCTCAAGCCTGCGTTTCAACTGCA
Source organism: Agave tequilana (assembly GCA_038442645.1). Classification (NCBI taxonomy): domain Eukaryota; kingdom Viridiplantae; phylum Streptophyta; class Magnoliopsida; order Asparagales; family Asparagaceae; genus Agave; species Agave tequilana. Next base: position 13,957 of record JAVJIF010015222.1, on the reverse strand, counting down.
AGTGAGCCCTGCGTCTCAGTTATAACTGCCCTCATTACTGAGTCAATTATTTCCCGCGTAATGAGGGGAGTTAACCTCCTCCATTATGGAGGATTTTTAGGGGACAGTTTAACCCCTAGAACCCCTATAAATAGCTAAAGCTGCTATTGAAAAGGGGTTGGATTTTCAGCTGAAGGAATATTGGGATATTCTGATAAAAAACAGAAAGAGAATCCAAGGAGAGGATCAAAAGAGTTTAACGCTTCTACACAAACTTGTTGTGTTCAAGTTCTACCCAAATCTCTTTGAGATTTCACTTGATAAGAGCTGTGCTACTCCATCAGTGATACAAGGAGAAAATTTTCAAAAAAGTCTGACATTCACCCGTCAATGAAAAATAAGATTCATTTTCCATCGCTACGCAAAGAACCCGTCATTAAATAAAGAGAAGATTTGAGCTTGAATATCTCCACTCTCTTGTAATTAGAATTTTTGGAATTATTGTAATCTTCCATTTATTCAAGAAAATTTTGCAATACATATTTTCAATTTTTCACCCCGAACAGGTATACTAACTAATTGTTGTGGTAAAGTTGTAATATTTAAAAATTAATCTTATATTTTGAACTTTTCATTTAAGGGTAAAACTATCCAAGAAAATCTTAACTTATCTTTTGGGGCAACTTATCATTTTTTTGAGGTTTAAATAACCCACTCGGTTTTCAGGATGAGTTTAAATCTTTTAAGAGTAAATTGTAGAAAAACCCTCTTATTGACTATGTAGAACTTATACCTTCTTAATTAAATTTTTAAGAGGCTCACCCCACGAGTTAAATGATTTAATTTTTTTTCCTGTTTACCTTTCTCTTTCCTGTCTTTCTCCACATTTCTTCCCTTTTACACTCCTCTCTCATATGTTTTCCCAAAACACCTCTTTAAAACATCTTTTTTCTCCTTCTCAACTTTCTCTACCCCTCCTTACTTTCTTTCTCTTTTCACTCTTTTCGCACCTTCTTTTCAAATTAAACTCATTCTTTAAATAAAACTCAATCTCTTCTATATCAAACTCCTGCCCACTCTTTAAAATATCGACCCAAACCCAAAACTTATAACCTTTATTTATCTTTCTCCTTGCATTCTTCAAATTCAAACTCGAAATATTCTCTTCTCTCCAAAACCAAAACTTTTTCCAAATTCAAACTTAAGATCCTCTCCAAGTTGCTCTACTATAACTTGATGTTGTTACTACTACTACAATTTGCTATCGGTTATGGGTAGGGAAGCCGGTAGGATAGATGAGAAAAGATGTGTGTGTGTGTGAGAGATGACGGTAACCTAGTTTAGGGATTGGAAACATAAAAATAATTCCTTTGAAATCCGTTAAGTGAGGGGTAACCTAGTTAAAGATCATTAGTGCTACATAATTAATAGTACATGGGGTATTTTGCAATTTACCCATCTTCTAATTTGGACAGGGTGGGAGAAGAAAGGATAAATATGAACTTTATTAATTTGAATAAACCTATCAGTTATATAAATACAAGTGTGAGAGGTTAGGGTGAGATAGGAAAAGGAATCTAGGACAGTTTCGGCCCATTGAATAAGTCTAGGGGAATTTTGAGCACTTTTCTTCTCGTTGAACCCTTTTAAAAACACTAAAATTGATCAAAGATATTCCTTAATTTAAACAAACCTACATCTCAAAAGTGGTCGAAAAGCAGGGTAGAGTAATGGAGTTGCAATCCAATCAAAAATAGAGAGAAGTGGAGGTGTTGGTGGCATGGTTATCATCGGCACAGAGGGGAAAAAGTAGAGAGGAACTTATCGGTGGTGTGGGAATAGGAAATGGTGGGGGTGTCAGGGGCGGACCCATCGATATATAATCTCTTCTTTTTAGATTATTTTTACTATTGTAAAGACAATTTTTAACTCTAACTTAAGTGATAACTTATTAATCTACGTTATTAGAGATTAAAATTCAAGTTTTGGTAAGTGTAACATTATTTTTACTTCTTTTTTCTCTCTTGTCATATTATATTTACCCCCACACTGAAATTCTTATTACATTTACGCCCACACTGAAAAACATTAGCCAGTGACAAGATCAAGAAAGGGAGAAGAGTTGATGGGATGTGGTTGTGGTCGATGACGAGATCAAGAAGGAGAGATGAGCGTAGAGGCGGCGGGGTGGTGGCGTGGGAGAGAGGAGGTAGCGGAGGTGTTGAATGAAGATGAAGATTTCTTCTATTTTTTGCCCTTTTTTCTTCCCTTTTTGTGTGTATCGATCAGGGTTATAAACGATTTTTTGGTTATAATCTATTTTAAATCTAACAAATGTTAACATGGGAGGCTTTTTTTTTTTTTTTTTCCGATTTAGATGATTTGGAGGGGATACAAACAATACATAGGATTCGGAGGGTAAATTTTTTTTTTCTTTTTTTTTAATGTAGACCATAGCCCCGAGGTAAATTTCTAATATAGAAGATTTGAATGGGTACCATATCTAAAAAAACCCCAAATAAAAAACATTAAAAACTCTTATTTGTATAACAATAGCTTTGAACTCTAACTTATTAATGATTCGAAAAGATGTTTTCGTCTTACAGTAAACAATCCAAAATGAAAATTCGAGCGTATAGTTTTCAAAAAAAACATCATAGAAAAAAACTGCGGCAAAACTCTGCCAATTATCATTAACATATCCCTATATATTTGTAGAATATTCCAGAAAATTCAGCTCAATTATTGGGAGATAAGGACGAGCCACATGGGCAGTTGGCGGGCTGATGTGACGTCCACGTGGCCTCTCGTGATTCACGCGCTCATGTCATGCGCCCCCCATTCCCCATGCATGATCAACATACATGAATGCACATGCCATACATGCCATCTAACAGTGTTTGTCTTTACTAGTAGTAATAAAATTTGCAATGTGAAAGATAGTTTTGGACAAAAATGGAGCAATAATATCATGACTGACAATACCAAAACAGTACAAGAAACTTCAAAATTATCATTATAAGATTTTCTTTTAAATTAAAAAGAAAATATTTAATGGAGATATTGATGTTCAGAAGGAACAACAAAGTTTTTATGAGAGGTTGCAAGTTGCAATTCAACATATATTTTCGTTTAAAATTAAATAAAGATAAGATAAAATAAAGACACTCAAACTCTCACATGAAAGGATCAAGAGGGAGAATTTCTTCAGGTGGCCGCCGCTATCACCAATAGGTGTTGATGCAGCATTGTTCCAGTTATCTTGCAAATCAGATCCGGAGGCTGATTTAATTATAATTAATTATATGTATTTATAATTAATTATAAGTTAGAAGAACTGGCTTGCGGATCTAGACGGGATTCACCCCTGGAAAGGGCTCAGGAAAAGACTGAAATTGGGTAGCACGCGAACAATTTAGCTGATAATAATTAAGGTTCATCTTGTTAGAACAGAAGGAAAAAAAAATAGACTAGAGAAAAGTAGACTTTTCTTGTAATTAAAAATCAAAACTTCTGAAGTAGAGTTATTGTACGTTCTTGAAAAATGTACTTGAGGCAATATTTGGTCTATTCCGGTGCAAGAATCCTAAAGCCAAATATCTCCAGGAAGAACAGTTGAAGAATTATGATCAGGCAAGTGACCTTCCTAGTTTAACACATGACATGAATCTACTAATGGATTGGACACACTTCTGCACTAGGAACTGTATTATTAGAAACTAACCAACTAGTTTTGTAATTTGGTTTTTCTTTTTTTTATTGGTACAAATGAGCTCAAATGGCTTATTTATCCTGGACCAGCCCCAAGGTCACCCTCTTTTAATAAGGGTAGACCAAGAGATATGTCCAGGTTCAATGAATCTAATCCAAGAGTTACTTTTAATGAGTGCATCTCAAGAGTCATATCCAGGTTTCAAAGAATCCATCTCAAAAGTCTTTATTTCTTAATGAGGGAAGTCCAAGAAACTTATCTATATTCAATAAACCTCAAAAGTCTCTTTTTTAATGAGGAAAGACCAAGAGCCTTGTTTGTATTCAATGAATCTAACTCGAGAGTCTCATTTCTTAAGTAGGAAAGTCCAAGGGACTTGTCCAGATTCATTATATCCAACCAAGAGTCTCCATCCCTTAATCTGGGAAGTCCAAGTGATTTGTCCTGATTTATTATAGAGAGACCAAAGGTCTTGACTTCATTAACGAAACCCGGCTCAAGCCCAAGTCTAATTAGTTTGTACTTGTAGGAATTAAGTAGACAAAAATTGTTCTCAAAGGCAAGCTGTGAACCTGTGACCTTTAGCTTGGCAAAATAAAGCCCTACCAGTGAGAATTTAGATTTGTTGTATATATATATATATATATATATATATATATATATATATATATATAAATATAATTTTTCATTTTTGGAAAGCAATTTTGCACAAAAATTCTAACACTCTCTCATAAGTTAACAAACTATCAATAACGATGTTTAAATCATTGTGCATAGGTAAATATCATAAGGACTTGATTCCCGTCTAAAACAACTGAATAGAAGATAAATATATGGTGAACTTGATCTTATACCAGCACTTTTCTTACAATCCAGCGATCAGACGAGATTAAATCCAACTGTAGTAATCATCATTTTGAACCACAACATTTCCTAAGTGCTTGCACATTTATGACCCTGTGCATGTCCTAATTTTTACGAAGGCTCTAGGTACATTTTATAAGTTCCTATAGAAGACGATCAAATCTCCACCCAAGCATACGTGAGTCCTTTATGTGTGTTTCCTACTCAACATCCCGCATTTGAAATGCTCTGAACTCATTAAAACTTGAAAAGCTATCTTTCAAATGATAGGAAATAAGCATGCAAATCTTACTTAATTTTTGAACCAAACATCTTATTATTAGTAGCATGAGTTTTGAACTAATAACTTGATATAAATGATAAATGTACATAAAACTTACAATGATTTGAGACTCATTCCACCAGAAATCATTTCGACTAATTTTTTTCAAGCGCTTAGTCAGAGGAACTGCAATATTCTCTGAAGACCGAATGTCAATCATCGAGATGACTCAAATAAGCTCATTCAAATAGCCATGCTTAAGACAACTGGTCCTCTTCTTTCTATTGAATAACGAGTTTGCCGCCATAACACTTATTGCTTGATTCTCACAATAGATAGTAATTGCACCTTGAAATTCTTTCAACGGAAGGTCTCGAAGAAAACAATTGAGCATCTTAGCCTCGTCTCCTGTAATAGTTAATGCAAAGAACTCGGACTCCATTGATGATTGTGCAATCAGAGTTTACTTCTTAGACTTGTATGAAATGGTAGGTCCTCCCATGGTGAAGACAAAATCTCTAGTAGATCTACATTTATCTCGTTTCAAGCACCAGCTTGTATCTGAGAAACCTTCAATCACAACTGAATATTTAGTGCAGAGCTGGCCAAGATCCATGGTTCCATTCAAGTATCTCATCAATCTCTGAACAACATCCCAATGAGGTTTTCTAAGATTGTTTATAAGCATTCTAAGCATTCCATCAGAGAATGTTATGTCTATCCTTGTGTAGCTCATTGCGTACATAAGATTACCAATATTATTTGAGTACTCTAGCTGTCTTATCAGTCTTTCAGTGTTAGGTCGAAGCTTCTTATTGTAATTATATGACACGGACAACTCTAGCAAGTTGAAGTAGCCATATTTTTTTAACATATTCTCTATGTAATGGGATTGAGATAATCCAATTTCATCTTTTGTGTACATGATCTTGATTTTGAGAATCACGTCCGCAACCCCGAAGTCTTTCATATTGAATTGGGCCGAAAGAAATTTCTTGGTAGATTTTACTATCTCGAAGTCGGCCCCGACAATGAGCATGTCATCTACATAAAGGCATATCACTACTACATTTTTCTTTAGCAACCTTGATGTATAGGCACTTATCAGATTTACTGACTCGAAACCCATTGCTATGAACAATCATGTCAAATTTCTCCTGCAAGAGTTTTGGAGCCTACTTAAAATAATATAAACACTTTGTTAACTTACATACTATATTTATAAAAGCATAAAGTCCTTTTGGTTTATCCATATAAATTTCTTCAGTGAGATCTCCATTTAGAAAAGTTATCTTTACGGTTATCTGGTGAATGATGAACTTCTTGAAGGCTGCTCATGCAATCAGCACCCTGATGGTAGTAATTCTGCAAATTGGTGTATAGAAATCGAAGAAGTCAATATTTTTTCTGAGAGAAGCCTTTTATCATCAGTCTCGCCTTGTACTTTTCTATGATATCATCAAGTCGTAGCTTTTTTTTGAAAATTCACTTTCAGGTGATAGGCTTTGCACCTTCAGGCATATCCACTAATTCTCAAGTGTGATTCTGAATCAAAGAGTGCATTTCGTCATCTATGATATCCTTCGTAGAAGAGCATCTATGAACTCAATTTTAAAAGTTTGTGGATTTCTTTCTACGTTATAGGTGATGAAGTCATCTCCAAAATCCGTCTGCTTTCTGAAGCTCTTAGAAGGTGGCTCTACAACTTCTGAAGTTTCTTCTTCAGCATCAGCAACTTTTTCTTCTGGAGAGATTAATTTATCTAGTACATTAGACTTTTCAGCATTTTCATGTACATGTTTGAGCGACAAGCCTTTATCCTTAATAAACTTATCCTCAAAAAACTCTGCATCTAAGCTTCGATGACGGAATTGGTGCCAAGATACAAAAATCTACAGGCATCACTATCTTTAGCAAAACTAAGAAAACACAATTGTTTGCCTTAGGACTTAGCTTTAGCCTCCTGATATCTGACATCCAGACGTAGGCAAGATGCACCTACACTTTGAGATTATCCATAAAGGCTGGATATCCCAATCATAGCTGATGTGGAGTAGTATCTGATTTGGAGTAAGGCACCTAGTTCAGAATTTAGTTAGCCATCAGCAACATCTCTCTCAATTAGCAGTGCATCGAGTTTACCATTTCAATATATACGAGATTCTTTCTTTCTGCAATTCTATTGGACTGTGGGAGTAAGGAGCAGTCGTCTCTGCAATGATGCGATGCTCCTTGAGATATGCTTCAGCTTCCTTCAACTGATACTCCCCACCTCTATCGCCTCTGAGCTTCTTTATTGGATGCCCAATTTGCTTCTCCACTTGAGTCCAAAACTCAACGAACTTGCTGAAATCTTCATCTTTTGACTTCAAAAAAGCAAGTATACATAGCAAAAGTGAGAATGATCATTGATGAAGGTGATGAAGTACTTCATGCCACCTTTAGTCACGAAGCTCTTGAAGTTGCAAGTGTCCGCATGAATTAGGTCCAACATGTTTGTACTCTTTGTAACATTTGGAAAGGGCTTCCTTGTGATCTTAGCTTGCATGCAAACTTCACATTTTCAGTTCTTATTAACCCCACAGTTTGAAAGTAAGCCTAACTTCTTCATATTGAATACTTTCATATAGTTTACATGAGCTAATCCGTTGTGCCATAAAGTAGAGGAGTACGCAGAAGTAGAGATTTCAGTGATCACTGAGGTTGGTATAATTTACTTATCTTGTACATATCATCAGTATTTAATTATTGTCAAAGTACATCTTCTTGTAAGACAATACAGTCTTTCCGTCTTGAAAATCTTACCTCATTCCTGCATCACACAGCAAGCTCCAGAAGACTAGATTTTTGGAAATTGATTGGATATATTTTATATTCTTCAAGGTGGGAGTCTTTCCTGAAATAAGAGTCAGTACCATGATCCCGATTCAAAGCACAACAATAGAAGAACGATCAGCTATTGACACATTTTTTTGCAGCAACATAGGTGGATAATAGATCTTTGTTAGAGTAGACATGACAAGTAGCACCTGTATATAACCATCAATTAGAGTTGTTGGAGGGAGATGTCACCTGAAAGAGCATAGCAATAAAATTGTTGACCTGATTGACATTATGGGCCTTCTCCTTTTCTTCCTTCTCTGGTGCATTACAGACCTTAGCAAAATGACCTTGCTTGTTGCAGTTGAAGCACCTGCCAATTTTCTTGAACTCCTTATTTTGCATGTTTATGTTCCTCGGATTTCAGTTCTTCTTATTGAACTTCTTCTTCTTGAAAAAATATTTGTCAGGCTTGAAAGCCACAATGTTAGCAGACGCCTTCTTCTTGACAAGTAGCTCATTCTTTGCTCCAGTCTTGAATTCGTCCTCAATGAACCTCTCAGGTCGGACAGTGACACCTACTTCTTCCTTCTACGAATATCAGTGAAGAATGATATTCAGAGGGGAGGACGCTTGTTAACAATGACATTAGAGATGAAGGTGTTGCAAAAGGTGATCTTCTCATCCTTTAACTTCATTACAAGTTTTCAAGCTTATTGACCTGAGGTAGAACTTCAGTATCATCATCAAACTTGAAATCTAAAAATTTATTTATGAGATGAGATTTGGATAGCATCTCCTCGTCCTTTTACTGGTCCTCCAGGGCATTCTAGATATCTTTTGAAGAGGGCTTGTTGGAGTAGACATCTGCAAGATGATCTGCCAGGTAGTTGAGGAGATAGTTATTGGCCCAAAGGTCCTTCACTCTAGTTTTGATGATGATTAACTCATGTAGTTATAGTTTACTAATAATCTTATGATATTTAGTTTCAGATCTTTTGACCAAGATATTAGTAGGTGATTAGCTTCAACAAAGGAGTTTTGGAGCTTTCACATGTTGATTCAAGAGCTCGAGCGTCAAGATCACATCTAGTACTCGGTTGGAGTCATGCTCGTTGGATCGCATTTGGATCGAGTCGACTTAGAGACGGAGTTCTATAAGAAGACTTCAGTTTATATTTAGTTCAGTTGTTTAGATCTTGTGTAAAGATTAGATAGTGTTAATATGCTCAAGTTCACATACACACACAAGTTTTAAGTTTATTGGTTTTGGTTTTTTGATTTAACTGGTTTTTGGACTTCATGTCAAAAATATAGATATATATCTTATATGTATATTGGATTCTATCCATATACAATATACTTCAAATTTTTTCAATATCATGTTTTTGTATTTACATGAGTTTTGGAGAAAACAGTTTTTCATTTCAAAAATTCAACTTTTAGAAAATACCGATTTTGTGTTTAAGCCAAATTTTAATATCACAAAAATGGTTCAAATAGTTTGTAATATGTTGAATTCTAGTCACACATATTTGTATTTTAAAGATCATAAAAGAACTTAATTTTGTAAAATTTATGTGTATTTTATCGGATTTTTTAGAAGGCAAAAAGACTAGTTTTTAATCCCCATAAAGTTTAGACCTGGCTGTCTGCCGGTCGACCAGACAGTCGACTGAGACAGGCGTCGGTCGACCGTCCGGTCGACCGATGTGCACAGACGTGCACAAGCCAAATGGCGGGAAGGTCGGTCGACCGGGTCAGTTGACCGTCAGAGAGCTTTGCTCTCTGGAAATGACCACGGTCTACCGGGCGGTCGACCAGCAGAGAGCTGCTGCTCTCTGTATCCAGTCCTGGTCAACCGGGCGGTCGACTGGTGGCTGAACGATTATAAAAATGATCGTTAGCCGGTCGACCGGAAGGTCATTTCTGACCTTTCCAGACTGCCAACGGGCAGAATTTTTTGAGGGTATAAATACCCATCCTCTTGAGCTATTTTAGCTAAGATTTTAGAAGAGAAAATTTCTCATCTTTACAAGTGTTTTACAATAAAGTTTTTAAAGAGTTTATGGGTATAAAGATCTATCTTTATTTGTTTTAAAGGGTTGGAAATTTCAAAGAAAATTAGAAGTCTTTGGGAATTGTTTTGTTCTTCATTTCTATTTAATCCTAGAAGTTTTCCTAAGAGTTTTTCTTTGTGATTTGTTTTCCAACTCTTTGTTTTCTCACACTTAAGCTATCTATCTATCTTATCTATTAGGATCTTATTTTGTGAGAAAAATTGGTTTGTGGTTTGTGAGACCACCAAGAATTATAAACCTTCTTTTTATTTGAGTTCCCTCTTGGGTAGAGGTGAGTGTGGAGGTTGTGTTGGTATCCCTCTAGTGAGAGGTGATGTGAAGGTTGTGTTTGGTTGTTGGTATCCCTCTAAGTGTAGAGATGATTGTTGTAGAGTTGTGGCTTAGTGCTTTATCCCTCTAGTGTGAGGTTGATCTTATTTGGCTAAGTGCCCATCCCTCTAAGTATAGAGGTGATAGTTGTTGTGCCTTGCCTCTAGTGTAGAGGTAGTTATTGGTTGAGAGAGGAGTTGTGTACTTCTAAATTGTATTACCCAAATCCTCAGTGGAGGTTCCCTGTGTGAGAAGTCCTGTGTGAATGATATAGTGGAAATTCTTCTGTGTGAAGGCGGGGACATAGAGTAGTGGCTCGAACCTCGAAACATATCTTTGTGTTTGCGATTGATCCACTATCTCTAACTCTCTCTTTTATATTGTGCCTTGCATTATTTCATATTGTTCATATCATACTTATATGCTTGGTATTGTTTGTGTGCCATACTTGTATTGAACCAAGATAGCTTCGAATAGCACCTCAACTCTTATTTAAGAGGAATCTAGAGGAGTTAGTCCAGAGCCCTTCACCGAGAATTTAGCTACACTCTTTAATTACACTGAGTGTGTTACAATTTGTTTTTAATTCCGCATCATTTATCATTAGATTAGACTTACACCTATTCACCCCCCTCTAGGTGTACTTTCAATTGGTATCAGAGCCTACGCTCCTGATATTAGGTTTAACCACCTAGGAGTGAGATCATGGTTAGCTAATCTAGTCTTGCATTTGCATATTTATTTGTTTACACACACTCATGGATTACTTTGCCCCTTCCATGTTTGATGTTTCTAACATCAATATGTGGAAGCTTAAGACGAGTATGTATTTCAAGACCCTAGGAATGCATGTTTATCTTGCCGGTACCAAGAAATCTTATCTTGATAATAGCAAGCATATAGAGGCCAATGCACAAGCCCTCTAGGCACTTAGGAGCACTCTAAATAAAGAATATCTTTTTACGGTTTCTCATTGTGATTCTGCCTTTAGTATGGAACACCTTGACCTCTTTAAAGTTTCAAACGTCAAACATTATGGAGGAGGAGTCTAGTGGAGATGAGTCCGACAGCATTGCTATATGGTCCAAGGAATGACTCCCTTGAGGTAAATTCAGAAACTCAACTAGATGATTGTGCTAGTTCTTCCGGCGATGATTATGTTGATGCCGATACTTTAAATGAAGAACTATCTATTGTTTGTGAAAACCTATTAGAAAAATACCAACTCTTGAAAAAGAAAAGCCTTAAATTAAAAGAAGAGAATAAGGATTTGTTTTCTAAACTTGATGTTACTTTGCAAGAGAGAGATGAGATTTCAAATGAAAGAGACTTTTTGAAATCCCAACTTGAACTTGCACTTAATGAAAATAAAATTTTGAAAAATAAAAATAATTGTGATGAAGTTTGAAGAAAAATGAGGTTCTATTTTCAAAATTTGATTTTGTTATAAAAGAAAATCAAATTTTGAAAAAAAATTGTTTCTATTTCAAAAGAATTGGATTTAATTTTTAATGAAAATAAATCTTTGAAAAATGATTTGTCTTCACATGTTTGCCATGCTCGTGTAGCCTCACCTTCTAATGTATCTATTGCATGCTCCACCTCTTCTTCAATCATTAAAAATGATATAACTAAGCTAAAGAAGAGTATTGATTGTTTGCGCTCCACTTTGAGCAATGTGCCATGAACCACACACGGTTGGAATCCATGTTTCGAAAGAAATAAGTTCCACATATGCATCACACCATACACGACATACACATGCTTCTCATGCTCACACACATGACACCATGTATGCTCATGTGTAGACTTGTACACATTGTGAACGTAAGGGCCACCTTGCAAAATTTTGTTATGATAGATTAAATGATTCAAATTTTACAAATAAGTTTGTTGGGTTAGAGAAAAAGTGCTAACCCCCATGGACCCAATAGAGTATGGGTACCAAAATCTGCTCCTATTTTATTTGATGTAAGTGTGGGCTCTCATATGACGTGAGAGGTGTTGGTGCCTTGAGGTGAATGCGTTCCGAGCTAAACGGTGACAATTTGGATGCATACTTTCAAGGGGAGTTTGGTGGGAGGACCACCATAGTTTGGAGATCTAGAGATGTGCCCTAATAGTTTTGGTAATATCTCTTACCCCCATTTAGTTTACATGCTTTCATATTATTAATTTTTAGCATGTATTAGTTTTCATATTTTTCATGTTCATTATGGTTAAATACAATGTTAATTAGACTTGAGATATACATGATTAGTATTTGAGACACACCCATGTTTATATAGATTTTTTTTTTATGCTCTCACTTTAGTTTAACTATTGTGTATATCATGGCTCTAAACATGCACATTTAGCCTAATGATCATATTGGTTTATATTTTTTTTATGCTTCATGTTTTGATTACATGTGTAAATGTAACCTTCATTAAAACTTGTGTATATACTTATATAACTAGTGAACCACAATTGATTATTACATGTTTGTGCTAAAATGCTCATTTGTACCCATTAGATGTACTAGTATAACCTAGTTTTGATGATTCATGCATTTCAAACTTATATTTCCATTTTGTGCATGTTTCATATGTTTAGCTTCATGTATATGTTAATTTTGTCAAAACTTTTAGATATACATGTATACCCTTGAGTCATTTGCGTTTCATGTAAAATTTCTTTATGGACTCAATTGTGTTTGGATATGTATGTATACTTCTAGTTTAGATATAACATACATATAGAAGTTTAGACATAACATACATATATCTTGAAGTATGAATTATTTTGGTGAAAATTAAATTTTCATATTTTTCATGTATATAAAGAATTCATATTGAGCTTAATTGCCTATTCCTATGATTTTGTTGATTACATGGTTCCTATACTCTCATTATTCTTTTTTACTCATGATTTTTGTTTTCATGAACTTTATATGTGCTTTATAGACTTTGAGTATCGATGATCATGTGACTTACATATTTTTCATGAAAATATTCATGTTTTATTCCTTACTTGAAGGATTTCGTACTAGTTTCAAGTTTATCATAAAAATAGTTACGTATTTCTTCATTTTGGAAGAGTTTTTCAAACTTGTTAAAATTATTTTTAAAATCCTATTTTTTGAAACCCTTTCCATCGAAGGGCGGACGGATGGGCGACCATGCCTTGTGAGCCTAATTGAAAATCTTTTTAACATGTGCGTGAAAGGGAGGTAATATGAGTTATACACTTGATCCTCATCATATTTTCAATTGTATCTCAATTGATTATATTTTTTGTATACTCATCGGTGTTTTTTATATATGTATGCTTCAAACTTCACATAGTATCAATTTTAATTGATATTTATTTTTTCATACATATATGTGATTTGATTGTGCTTACTATATCTTTACATCTTAAGCACAAATTATGTTTATGCTAAGCTTGTTTTACTCTTAAATGTCAATTATTTTTTAATTAGTATCTTATACAAGCTTATGCATTATTTTTTTGGTATTTCATAAAGGAGAAAATTCATATTTAATCTTTCCACTTGGTATCTTTCAATCGATTGTATTTTCTTTGATATCTTACTCCCATTCTTTATGCTGAAAAATACTTTATTTTGGTATATGCTAACATTTTCAATATTGGTATCATGTTTCATTTTTACATTAGTATCTATATTGATATGAGTTATACTTACCTAAATCAATTTGGTTTTTCTTTCATTGGTATCAAAAATTTACAAGACATTTTTCTTTTTGGTATCAAGTTACTTTGAAATTGGTTATTATTTTCATTTGGTATCAAGATTTTTAATATATATATCTTTCAATTGGTATAAAAACATACAATGTTTCACTTTCTATTGATATCAAGATTTATAAGACATTTTGAATTGGTATCAAGATATTTTCAATTGGTATCTTTTAGTATCTTAAAAAA
>JAVJIF010015221.1:0-96470 GCA_038442645.1 Agave tequilana | reverse complement strand
GGAGTGGTTCCTATCCCGAAAGGGAAATTTAGGGTGATCAATATTGATCCCCATAACAAAAAAGAGAAAGGCCTTGTCCCTATTCCTACTCTTCAAAGAGAGATAATGTGGGTTCACCTCGACATCATCGAAAGCCAACAATTGACAATTGTTACACATAGGAAATCTAGAAGCAAGGCTAAAGCATCCTCCAATAATGTGGTGGGTATCTCTACCAGAGAAACTGAGAAAGATGTTGCTTTCCTCACCAGTTCAAAAGAAGAGGAGTCTGCCTTGGCTGCTGAGACAGGTACTCCTTCTATGCCGAAGACCCGATCCGAAAAGTAGTACTTTAAACAGTATGATCAGCTGGTGGCAAGCTCTTCCCAGCCAAAGAAGAAGACAGCCGAGCATTCTATAAAGTAGCCCGGGGACAAACAAAAGGAGCTTCGTTATGCCAAATCCCTTCAAAAAGATGATGCGAGACTATTAACTCCCTTCCACTTCGATGTTTGGCTCGCTGGCTACCATCCCTACTCGAATCCACTCTGTACGAGCTTCTTAGACTTTCAAAATCATGAGGGAAACTCTAAGAGAAGCAATGGCAGATTCTGAGGTTTTCTTAACCCAGTTCCCGCCATCCCACAAGAGGAAGACGATGGTTACTGTCATCAGGCCTTCATACATTCCCCATGCATCTCATTCTCTCTGGAGGATATGCAAACAAAAGGGAAACATGATAGACCCTTATATTATACAGGGTACATTGGATCATTTGAAGTGGACCGCATTCAAGTTGATACAAGATCCTCATTGAGCATTATGCCCGCCGGGTTATGCAGTACATAGGGATTCTCACTCATCGATTGAGAGCTCGATTACCATTTATGGGTTCAACGCCAATGATACCTGCCCGATGGGCAAGATCAAACTCAGATGCCAGATCGGAGATTTGAAGTCCGAAGTGGCATGTTATGTTATTGATGCCGATACATCTTACAACCTACTGCTAGGACAACCATGGATCCACTGCAACTTCATCGTCCCGTATACCCTTCATCAAGTGATGAAATATGCTGATGAATGAAAAAGAGTGAGAACATTGATCGCTAAAAGACACCCATTCAAAGGGTAGAAATTATTTCACTGACTCCTTCCTCTACCAATATTCTCTTAAGACTGATGAGAATCTCCAGCCAGAAGAACCAGACTCTGGCAATGAAGCAGATACGAAACTAGAGACAAAAGAAGAATGTCTTTGAAAAATAAATTCTCTTGTAACGGGCATTGATAAGCTCGATTTCAATACAACTGGGCCTCCATACGTTTCCCATGCATCACATTCTCTCCGAAGGATATGCAAATAAAGGGAAAACATGATAGACTCCTATATTATACATGGTATATTGGATCATCTGAAGTGAGCCATACTCAAGTTGACCCAGGATCTGCATTAGCATTATGCCCTGCCGGGTTATGCAGGGATTCCCACCCATCGATTGAGCGCCACATAGACTACCATTTATGGCTTCAATGCTAATGGTATGCGCTCAATGGCAAGATCAAACTCAGATGCCAGATCGAGGATTTGAAGTCTAAAATGACGTGTTATGTCATTGATGCCGATACATCTTACAACCTACTATGGGATGACCATAGATCCACCGCAACTCCATCGTCCCGTCTACCCTCATCAAGTGATAAAATGTGCTGATGAACTGGGAAGAGTGAGAATGTTGATCACTGAAAGGCACCCATTCAAGGGGATAGAGAATTACTTCATTGACTTCCTCCTCTACCAAGATTCTCTTGAGACTGATAAAAATCTCCAGCCAGAAGAACTATACTCTGGCAATGAAGCAGATACGGACCAGAGACAGAAGAAGAATGTCTTTGGGAAATAAATCCTCCTGTAACGAGCATTGATAAGCTCGATTTCAATACAAATGCTAATGTTAAAGGCGAGTGGTTTTATCAATGAAGACTTAGATTTGGCTTACTTTTCTGTGGTTGCTCTGATTCTGTACCGTCAAACACCAGTACTGACATGGATAGTAACAATTGGTCAGTAGTAGATGCTCTGACATCACTACATGCACTGATCAAGTCATCCTTCATGGTGCATGAAAAGACCAGCAATGCATAAGGAGCTTTCTTCGAAGTGCTCGCCAAACACAAAGGTCAAAAGCTGATTCTATTCGGGAGAATCGAGTTTGAACCATTGACTCGTGAAAGCTTGGAAGACGATCCTGAGTCCCCATAGTTCTCTTATTATGTGCCAAATGCATGTCATATGATGGAGAAAATAGGGTATGACCTGACGAAAAGGTCTAGTTTGAACTTTGACCAAGAAGACGAACATTACTCTGATCTTTTATCCCAAAAGAGAAGGCCCCTGACTACTATCATCAAACACGTAGGGGGTTAGGGTATATATCAACTCCAATTCCATCAGCTCCGAGTCTAATGAATCGTTATATCATGATCACTCGTCAGACACGTCATCATGGGAATCAGATATCAGTGTCGACGCTATCTTCGAAGATCTTTCAGTGAATATGGTTTCAACTAAGCATATGGAGAATGAAGATGATGATGAAGAAATGATCTAGTCAGACACGGATCCCTGGATCAAACACATGTATACTCTCTGGGACATTCGCTTTGAGCAATGTGATCACCCACAGATAATAAAGTGATTAAATCAACCTAAGAGATGAGGTTAACCCCAAACCCATCTTCATAAGTGAAAGCTTACTGCTCTCCGAGAAAGAAGGCCTAATACATCTTATATAAGAGTACATAGACGTCTTCGCTTGGACTACGAGGACATGCCTGGACTTGATCCTCAAGTGGCTATGCAGCTCCCCAACATCAATCCAAACGTGAAATCAGTCAAGCAACATCAACGACAGTTCCGTCCAGAAATAATGGACGTAATTGAATCAGAAGTTAAAAAAAGCCAATGGGCATTGGTTTCATCAGTGTAATATCCCCTAACTCATAATACTGTATTTCTATTTTTATTAGTTTATTTAGATTACTTATTATTAATGATTAATTTATTTTATACATGTGTATAAATACATGTACATACATATTAAGTGTATATATTTTTTATTTACATTTATACCAGTATATGTATGTATTATATTTTATACATTATTATTAGCATTACTATTATTATTATGTTATTGTTGGTATTATTCCTAATTGATCTTCTTTTCCAACCCATAATCCAATTATCAGTTTCAAACAACAAGACATTAAGATTAAACATACATAGACATTTTGACAACATGATTCTATCTGGACAAATTATAATTTATAAATGGTTATATGGTGTATGTTACTGTGCTTTAATGTGGTTCTAATATGCTAATTATTAGTATGATAAACTATATTTAACTATGCATGTTGTTTGTTACTTTTGCATGTTTCTTTATATATCCTCTTTTTATCACTTATTAGGTCGCTTTTGACGACCCTGGTTTCGCACGTCCAGGATTTTGGATATCTTCTTATATTGTTTAAGTGTTAGTTAAGCTCGTACACTTTGCGAGGAGTGAGAGTTTCTCTTTCCTTTGGTTCTGGTATTCTTATCTCTCTTGTCTTCCTGTTATTTCTGATTCTCGATATATATCAGATTCAGTCTTTATTCCAGTTCTTTATTTATAGATATCATGCGTGGATACTTATATGTAACATTACAGTGATCGTTGTTTCATTATAGCATAAATTTATAACTTGTTCTGGGTTACTTAAGGCTTAGCGCGTATGTGTGAAGTATTTTTTCGCGTATATACGTCGCCGACTTTCGTCGTGACTCCGTTTTCACGTATTTTGGGAAGTGGGGCGTGACAGGATTTTTTTTTTAGATCAGAATGCGCAGCGGAATCGTGGCGTCCAACGAGGCGACGTGAAAGCTTGTTTGTTCTCTCCTTGAATTTGGATTCTTTTATCATTCCCTACTTTATTAACATTTCAAGGACGAAATTTTTATAAGGTGAGTAGAATGTAATATCCCCTAACTCATAATACTGTATTTCTATTTTTTTAATTTTATTTAGATTACTTATTAATAATGATTAATTTATTTATACATGTGTATAAATACATGTACATACATATTAAGTGTATATGTCTTTTATTTATATTTATAAAAGTATATGTATGTATTATATTTTATACATTATTATTAGCATTACTATTATTATTATATTATTATTGGTATTATTCCTAGTTGATCTTCTTTTCTAACCCATAATCTAATTATCAGTTTCAAACAACAAGACATTAAGATTAAACATACACAGACATTTTGACAACATGATTCTATTTGGATAAATTGTAATTTATAAATGGTCATGTGCTGTATGTTACTGTGCTTTAATGTGGTTCTAATATACTAATAATTAGTATGATAAACTATATTTAGCTATGCATGTTGTTTATTACTTTTGCATGTTTTTTTATATTCCCTCTTTTTATCACTCATTTGGTCGCTTTTGATGACCCTGGATTCGCACGTTCAGGATTTTGGACATCTTCTTATATTGTTTAGGTGTTCGTTGAGCTCGTATGCTTCGCGAGGAATTGGAGTTTCTCTTTCTTTGGCTTTGATATTCTTATCTCTCTTGTCTTCCTATTATTTCTGATTCTCGATATATATCAGATTCAGTCTTTGTTCCAGTTCTTTATTCATAGATATCATGCGTGGATACTTATATGTAACATTGCAATGATCATTATAGTATAAATTTATAGCTTGTTCTGGATTACTTAAGGCTTAGCATGTATGCGTGAGATATTTTCCAGGCGTATATACATCGCCGACTCTCATCGCAACTCTGTTTTCACGTATTTTGGTAAGCGGGGCGTGATAATCAGAGAAGAATAACGCCCTGATTGGGTAGCCAATATCGTACCTGTAACCAAGAAGAATGGGAAGATTTGGATTCGCATCGACTTTCACGATCTGAACGCTGCCTGTCCCAAAGACGAATTCTCTCTCCCGATCACGGATGTTATGATTGACAATATGTGCGGTTTTGAGAGGATGTCCTTCATGGACGAATTTTCAGGATACAATCAAATCAAGATGTACTCTGAAGCTGAAAAGCATACATCTTTTAGAATGCCACTGGGGTGTATTGCTATACCGTGATGTCCTTTGGCTTGAAAAATGCAGGGGCAACATATCAACGGGCAATGAATACAATCTTCCACAAGCATATACATAAGACTGTAAAATGCTATGTGGACGATATTGCAGTAAAAAATCGTGTTATAAGCGATCACATTGCAGATCTGAAGAGAGTATTCAACATCATGCGAGCGGATCAACTGAAGATGAACCCAACCAAGTTATTCCTAGGGATAGCTAGTGGCAAATTTCTTGGGTTCGTTGTGAGATCCAAAGGAATCCATCTCGACCCAGAGAAAGTTTGTGCCATCCAGGGGAGCAACCTCCAAGAAATCTCAGAGAACTCAGAGGATTGCAAGGACAACTGACTTTCATCTGAAGATTCATATAGAATCTTTCAGAACGTTGCCAGCCCTTCACCAAGCTGATGAAGAAGGGAGTCATTTATTTGGGACAATGCTTGCCAAGAAGCGTGCAAGGAAGTCAAGCAATACCTCACACACCCACCCGTCCTCGCAACTCCAATGTTAGGGAAACCCTTTCTAATATATGTTCGAGCTATGGATCACTCTCTAGGAGCTTTACTAGCCAATAATGATCAGGGACACGAGCAAGCAATTTACTACCTAAGTAGAATCATGATTGGAGCGGAACATCATTACAACCGGTCGAAAAAGAGTGTCTAGCCCTAGTCTTTATTGTTTAGAAAATGTGGCACTACATAGTGGGCCAGACTATTCACGTCGTTTTGAAAGTTAATCCTTTGAGTTTGCTTGTGATGAAACCATCATCGCTAAACGGTCGACTGGCGAAATGGGCTTTATTCCTCTCGTAATACGAGATGCAATTTCTGCCATAAAAAGTTACGAAAGGACAAGTAGCGGCAGACTTCTTGACTGAACATCCAGATCCAACAGCAAATAGACTTTATGAAGACCTCCAGATGAGATGAAGTCTACATAATCAAACGTCTTTCGAGAGCAAGTCTGGCACTTGTTCTTCAACGACGCATCAAGGCTGGGTCCCACAGGAAACATTGTAGCTAGAGTGGGGTAGTGCTCTTATCTCCACAAAATTACGTAATTTCTCGTGCATTCTCATTAACTGAGCCGTGTTCCAATAATGATGCGAAATATAATGCTTTCTTGATCGGGTTGCAACTTGCTGAAGAGTTTAGAGTTAAAAATCTAGAAGCATACGGTGATACAAAACTTATCGTCAACCAGGTTCGTGGAGAGTATGAAGTCCGACATAAAGACTTGGTGTCCTAGCACTACACAACCGTTAACATGGAGGAGAAGTTTAAAAGCTTTTACATTGACCATGTACCATGTCAGCAAAATGCACATGCAGATGCATTGGCATTCCTCGCTGCTTCATTGGCCCTTCGAGCCGGTGCTACAGAGAAAGTACCCGTCTGCAACCACGACTTATACTGTCCAAAATTCGCCTTTGAAGAAAGTCATACTCCAAGAGAAGACCTTCAAGTCAAAAAAGTTCTGGAGACTTCAATAGGCCCAGAACTCAGGGATTTGTGATTCTCGTTCATTGACTTCATCTTATACGACATCTTACCCGACAACCCCAAGGAGGCAGCCGCCATTAGAAGAAAGACTCCTCGATTCTACTACAATGCGATTATACGAACATTATATCGCCAACCGTATAATAGAATATTACTCCGCTGCCTTTCATACAAAGAGGTATAGGAGGCACTCAGGGAAGCTCATGGCGGTATGTGCAGAGCTCACCAACTCGGACCTAAGCTCAGAAAGACTTGGCTACTATTGGCCGAAGATGATCCCTGATGTTATCGCCTATGCTAAGAGATGCCATGCCTGCGGTGAGTTCACCCATCAAGTACCGAGACATCTTCATCCAACATCCTCTTCATGGCCATTTGAGATGTGAAGAATGGATGTTATCGGACCTATCAGCCTCCAACATCCAAAGGACATCGCTTCATCTCGGCCATAACTGACCACTTCTCTAAGTGAGTGGAAGTTGTTTCCCTGAAAAATAAAGACATCAGACATGATCAGATTCATTAAGCATCACATATTCTATCGCTTTAGCGTACCCCGACGAATTGTCCATGACAATGAACCCTAATTCGTCAGCCAAGCATTTCAGAGGTTCTGTAACAAGTTCGGAATCTAAAATATGTCTTCAATAACATACTATTCAGCTGCCAACGATCTTGCAAAAGCCTTTAACAAAACTATTGAAAAGCTTCTCAAGAAGTTCATCTTGAACAGCTAACACAAATGGGACAACAAATTAGGTGAATGCCTCTGAGCCTCCACACAACTGTGAGAAGCCCGACAAAGGTTATGCCGTTGCGGATGTGAAGCCGTACTCTCCCTGAAAATTCAGATTCTATCTCTACACATTACTTTGACAACAGAGATGACAGACGAGAAGAAGCATGATCGCAACTCTAAGAGTTAGAAGATTTGAACGACAAACGTCTGCAAATTTAACAACAAATCGAGCTCTATCAAACTCAGATTTTCAGAGCCTTTAATAAGAAAGTTAGAGAATAAATTTTCAAGAGAGGGGACCTTGTCTTAGCTGTCAGAAGACCCATGGTTATGACATATAAGACGAAAGAAAAATTTCAATCCAAATAGGAGAGACCATCTGTAGTAGAGTCAGTCTACTCAAATGGAGCATACCGCCTGATAACTCCAAACGGCAACATGCTCATGCTGCCGATTAACGGCAGATTCTTGAAGAAATACTATCCTTAAAGGGATACTTCTCATGTCAAGTTAAAAGTACACCTCTGATTGAAGATCCACCCTGATCAATCAGATGGATTAGGGTTTGAGATCCAAAATATTTGGGAGAGCACCAAGAAAAACTTTCTTATCAATGGATGACATCACGGTCGATCGATACCGAGTCAATCGAACATTGCTGATATTGTGATGCATGATATCAACACTGAAGGAATAACAAAGTTAGAAACTTTGATTTTAGCTTTGTCACTCTTCTCATGATCAAGTTAACACTACACCTCTGATCGAACTTCATCCTGATCAATCAAATGGATTAGGGTTTGAGATTCAAGATGCTGGGGAGAGCGCCAAAGTAATGCTACCTCATTCAATGGATCATATCAAGGTCGATCAACACTAAGTTGACCAAACATTGGTGACATTATCATGAATGATGTCACATTGAAGGAATAACAAAGTTAAAAACTTCAATTTTAACTTTATCACTCTTCTCATGATTAAGTTAACACTACACCTCTGATTGAAAATCCACCCTGATCCAAGATGCTTGTGAAATACACCTAGAGGGAGTGAATAGGTATTTTGGTAATCAATGCAATTTTAAAACTACTTATGATGAGTTGTGCAAACGGTCACTCAAAATAAGAATTGAAGCCGAATTTTCTGTGAAGGGCTCTAAAACTTCTCTTTGATTCCTCTAGATAATAAGTTGAGGTACTCAATTGCCTCCTTGTTGAGATGAGTATAGATTGATAATGAAAGTGATGGAATGAAAGCAATTATAAAATGTAAGATGAACTACTACACAAGTATAAATAATGAAAAACAATAGAGAGCAAGACACAAGCAACCGCAAATACAAAAGAATTGTTCCGAGGTGCGAGCCACCGCTCTACGTCTCCGCCTTCACCACTATGAAGGATTTTACTATCCTCTAAGAGATCTTCCACAAAGGGACCTTACACAAAGAAGTTACAATTTGGTCTACACAAGATCGTAGTATACAACTCCACCACCCAACCCTCTACACAAGAGGTAGCACAAAGCCAATTGAGATTACAAAGCTCTTGGTGATCTAACAAGATCACAAACACTCTCTCTTACAACTCCCTATAAAGTAAAATACGAAGTGTAGCTCATGAAGTTAAGTGAGAGATGAAATTCAGTTAGAAAGAATAGAAGAGCTTCAAAACCAACTAAAATAACTTTGGACAGAAAGAACTTGAAGATTGGAAGTTAGAAAAACTTTTCTCTTTTGAAATATACTTGAAAACTTGCAAACTTGTGTTATCTTATAGTTTAAAAACCAAAACCAATGGCCCATATATATAGACAATAGATAAATATCATTTGCTAATCATACCAAGTCATTTAGGGTGTGTTTAGACACTTGGAAACTAAAAATGCCAGTTGGAATCCACTAAAAATAAAACAAATCTAAAAACTAGCCGTTATGGACAACTGGCAAGCTGTCGGGCGACCAGGCGGTCAACCGCCAGCTGGTCGCTGCCAGCTCATCCAGAAAAGAGCCATTGGCTCTGGTCGATTGGCCCAGTCGACCGCCCTTCAGTTCAAAGGGGAAACAAAAGGTCGGTCGACCGGCCCGGATCGAGAGCAAATGGCTATAAGTCAGTCGACCACCAACGTGCTCAAACATGCGCAACCCTTAGCAAAGGCCTGGTCGATCGGGCGGTCGACCGTTTTGGCCTGAAACGGGCACCGGTCGACCGTCCGGTCGACCGACTTGGCCTGAAATAGTTTTCTGAATAATTTTTGAGTTTCAAACATTATTCAAAATATTTTTTATTGGTTTATAAGTAATATAGCAATGTATTGGTAATTGGATATATGTTCTAAACTTGTTATAAAATTTTGAAAAAATTATGAGACATGTATCAAAACCAAACATGCAAAATACCAATACTATCAAAACATATATTTTTCAAAATCGTGTATTTTGTGTGTGTAACTTTTTGAGCATTACAACTATATTCTACACTTTTATAACCAATATCTTGCAAAACTCTAGGTGACTATAAGATCTTCAAGCGGGCTTCTCCTTTAGTGACATCGAGTGTATTAAGTTTCAATCCCGTACTTGAATATTCTTGAGTCTTCAACACCTTCCTTAAGAGGAAGAAAACTCCTTGAAGCCATTAGAACCCTGAAATATACTTAAACACTTGAACTTGATTAGAACTAAATAACCACATATTTTTTCTATCATTTAAACTATAAAATCATAAACCGGGTGATTATAATCTTGGGCCAATAATCTCCCTCTTTTTGATGATAACAAAACATATGAGTTATTTAAAATAAAAGATAGGAAAGAGCTTGAAAAGCTTCCCCTCAAATTATGCTATCTATCATGTGCAAGAAATCATTATGACTTTAAATGGATTTGACAGTATAAGCAAGTGACACATATATGCATATACAAAGATGATACTAATTTAGAATAATATGCATATATAGCCTACCATCCTTCTAATCCTCCTTCCTCTAAAAACAATATGCAATGAATAAAAATAATGAATCATGGCATTGCATATAAGCATGGTAATGAAAATAGATATACATGAAGTTCATAAAATATCAAAACAAGAAACTTAATACTCAAATATCTCTTCCCTTTTTTGTCATGCATCAAAAAGGAAAAGACATCAACATAAATAAGATATTAATTTAAAAAATATATGTATAAAGGATTTTAAAATACATGAAATAATTTCAAAACTTATGAATTCATAATACAAATATTTAACTCACCAAAAATGAATGAAAATCTATTATAATCTAGTGGTTTAGTAAAAATATCCGCAAATTGAAAATCAGTGAAAATATAATCAATTTCAATATCGTTTTTCTCATAGTGATCTCTAAGAAAGTGATATCGAATATTATGTGCTTGATCTTATTATGTTGATTTGCATTTTTGATCATAAGAATGTACTAGTATTATCACAAAATATTTTAATATGGTCATAATGTAAATCATAATTAAGAAGAGTATGTTTCATCCAAAAGACTTGTGCACAATAAGCCCCGGCCGCAACATACTCCACCTCGGCGATTGAGAGGGTTACTAAATTTTGTTTCTTGGAAGACCACGAAACAAGACAATTTCTTAAAAATTGACAAGTACCACTAGTGCTCTTCCTATTCATTCTACAAGTGGCATAGTCGGCATCCGAATAACTCGTCATAGGAAATTGTTCAGTTTTCGGATACCACAAGCTCATTCCAATAGTACCCTTAAGATATCTAATAATGCATTTTACTCCAATTAAGTGACACTCTTTAGGACAAGATTGAAATCTAGTACATAGACACACATTAAACATAATATCCGACCTATTAGCTGTTAAATAAAGTAAACTACCAACTATACTTTTATAAAATTTAATGACTACATTTATACCTTTTTCATCCTTATCAAGCTTTGTTGTAGTGTCCATGGGAGTCTTACTTAGCTTTGCATCTTTAAACCCAAATCTCTTGATGAGTTCTCTTGTGTACTTGGCTTGATTTATGAAAATCTCATCACTCCTTTACTTGATTTGGAGTCCAAGGAAGTAGTTTAGCTCTTCCATCATAGACATCTCACACTCGTTTTTCATGCATGATTCAAATTTTTTACAAAGCTTTTCATTAGTGGATCCAAAATAATATCATCAGCATAAATTTGAACAATTAAGATATCACTATCTACATGTTTTGTAAACAAAATGGTATCAATTTTACCTTTAACAAAATCATTTAAAATTAGAAAAGTTGAAAGCCCTTCATACGAAGCTCTTGGAGCTTGTTTTAAACCATATAAAGCTTTATCAAGTTTGAAAACAAAATTCAGATTATAGGATCAACAATCCCAGGGGTTGTTCAACATGCACTTCCTCTTCTATAAAATCATTTAAAAACGCACTTTTGATGTCCATGAAAAAAATTGAAATCTTTAAAAAAACAAAGGGAAGTGTCATGACTTCAAACCATGTTACGAGTGCAAAAGTTTCCTCAAAATCTATACCTTCAATTTGGGTGTGAACTTGGGCCACTAACCTAGCTTTATTTTTAATAACATTACCCGACTCATCCAACTTATTCCTAAAAATCTATTTAGTACCAATGGTTGGTCTATCATAGGATCTAGGAATAAGATGCCAAAACTTGGTTACGCTTAAATTGATTGAGCTCTTATTGCATTGCAGGCAACTAATATGAATAGGCCTCAGCTTCGAGGATGTTTTGGAGATCAATATGTGAAATAAAAGAAAAATGGCCACATAAATCATGAAATCGAGGATGTTTTTGGGATCGACTTGTTACCCTCTTGGACACATCACCTATGATGAGGTCCTTGAAATGATTTGAAGCAAATCTCTAATCCTTCGGAAGTGGTTGTGTTAACTCCACTTTAACCTCTTGAACTTTATCTTGTTCATCAATCTTTGGTTTTTCTTCTTTTTCTATAGGTGAGTCCTTCAAGGTTATCCTCTCCATATCTTCACCTAAGGAATCAATCTCTACAACATTCTTCACAAAAATATTAGATTCCTCAAACTTAACATGTATAGATTTTTCAATAGTCAAGGTAGATCTATTAAAGACTCTATAGACCTTACTAGTATTTAATACCCAACAAATATGGCTTCATAAAATTTGCATCAAATTTTTCTAAATTTTCTTTAGTGTTTAAAACAAAGCATTTACAACCAAAAACTTTAAAATATGAAATATTAGGTTTTCTCAAATAGTAAATTTTAAATGAAGTTTTAAAAGTATTTTTACAAAATAAATTCTATTTGAGATGTAACATGATGTATTTACGATCTCGGCCCATAAATATTAAGGGAGTCCGTATTCATTTATCATTGTCCTAGCCATTTCTTGAAGAGTATGATTCTTTCTTTCAATGACTCTATTTTGCTGTGGAGTTCTAGGATATGATAGTTCATGTTTGATTCTATTTTTTTCACAATAAGTGATAAAGAAATGGTTAATGAATTCACCACCTCTATCACTTCTTATGCGTAAAATTGAAAAATCTTTTTCTTTTTCTAAACACTTAAAAATATGAAAAAACTTGATTTTTGTGTTCTAAAAGAAAATCCATGTAAAACGAGAAAAATCATCAATTAAAATAAAAACAAAACGATTTTCACTTAGGCTTTTGATTTTTTTTGGACAAAACAAATCCATATGAATTAACTCCAAATGTCTTGATGTCATGATATCCTTGATAGTTTTGAAAAAGGACTTTGTTTGTTTTTCAAGTTGGCACGCATCGCAAATGCGGTCTTTTTTAAATTTCAAATAAGGAATACCTTTCGCTACTTCCTTATTGTTAATTTTAGATAGATGATCAAACGAAATATGACCTAATCTCCTATTCCATAGCCAAGAATCTTCATTAAAAGTATTTAAACATGTAGCATTGCAATGTAAATTGTACATATCAATCATGTACACATTATTTTCACGAAAACTGAAAGCACACATGCATTGGTTTGTCTATCTAAAACATTGCTAGATAAATCATCAAAAACCACTTTAAAACCTAAATCACATAGTTGACTAATACTCAAAAGGTTATGCTTGAGACCATCAAGTAAAACAACATTTTTAATTAAAGGAGATGAGCCAATTTTAATGTTACCTATACCGATAATTTTCTCTTTGGAATCATCTCCGAAGGTGATAGTGCCACCTTCATGGTACCTTGATAGGGTTGTAAAATTGTTGATATCTCAAGTCATATGGATTGAGCAACCGCTATTAAGATACCACCGGTCCCTACTGTTGGCCCAAAGGTCTATGATTTATCACCCTAGTTTTGATGATGATCAACTCATGAAGTTATGATTACTAATGATCTTGTGTTTAATTAGTGACAGATTCATTATCAAGATCTTAGTAGGTGCATAGCTCAACAAAGGATAAAATGTCAAGATTTGGAGCTAGCACGGTGTGATCCAAGGAGTTTTTGGATCAAGCTTGGACCAAGTCAAGAAGATGAGAAGCCTTCAAGGGAAGACTTCAAGAAGATGAAGACTTGTGTCTAGGTATAAGATTTTGTTTTTATTTTAGAGTAAATTGTAAAGGATGGATAGTTGGTGGATTGCTCAAGTATCACATACACACACACTCTTGAATTTACTTGTCTTTTCATGAAAGAATTTTCAGATTTAGAAAAGACTTTCATTTTGGAAAAACATAGTTTTGGTTTTTGGTATTCAAAGTTATATGTTTCAACCAAAACCTAATTTAGAGCTTAATGTCAAAAACATAGATATTTCATCTTGATTGTGTAGTGGATCATATCCATACACACTATACTTTAAAAGTATATCTTGTTTTTGTATTTGATGAAGATTTAGAAAAATATGTGTTGGAAAATATTGTTTTGGAAAAACAGTTTTTATCATGAGCCAAATATTTCCATATTACAAAAATAGTCCAAACTTTTATAACATGCCTTGATTTTGTGCAAGCATGTTTGTTTATCAAGTATATTGGTTAAAACTATTTTTTAAATTTTTAAGTATTTTATGAGATTTTATATGAGCCAAAAAGACAAACCTTTTAATCCCAGAAAAACTGTTTTCAGGCTTCAGATAGTCGACTTTCCTACCCTTATAAGTCGACTAACCCTGAAGTCGGTCGACCGGGTCGGTCGACCGACGTGCACAAACGTGCACGCCTTTGTATACTGGTGGACGGTCGACCGTGCCGGTCGACCGCTCCAGAGAGCAGTGCTCTCTGGAAAGTTCGATCGACCGCACCGGTCGACCGTGGCTCCAACGGTCAGAAATCCGACCGTTGGCGGTCGACCGGGCCGGTCGACCGGCAGTACTGACAGATCCCAGCGGCTAGTTTTCTGGCAGCCTATAAATTGGGGGTCTTGTCATTGTTTTGATACAAGATTTTAGGAGAGCTTTGAGTCAGTTTTTCCCAGACTTTTTAAAGGGTTTTCTCCACAAAATAGTGAGCAAATATTTCCTATCTAAAGGGAAGATTTTATAAAGAGTGTTTAAAAGAGATTTCTTGAGTTTTTCACCATAGTTCTTTCCTTACTTTCTCACAATCACTTGAGCTATCCATTGCCTTATCTATCCATAGGATTGTGTTGTGAGAGTTTGTAATGGTGATCAAAGTGTTGTAGATCACCAAGATTTCATTCTTGTACTTTGAGGAGACGGGCAAGTGTGCTCGTGGTGGTTTAGAGTTCTCGTGTGAACTCGGTGGTTTGAGGTGCAGCCTCGGCGAGCTAGTGAGCTTGCGGTGTGTATGGGACTAGGGAGTCCGAGGGCTTGTAGGTGTTGCGGCACCGAGGAGAGATCCATTGGGATCTTGCATAGTGGAAATCCTTCGTGTGTCGAAGGCGGGGATGTAGAGCAAGTGTGCTCAAACCTCGAAACATACCCTTGTGTTTGCGATTGCCATCTCTCTCTCTCTATCTCCTTTATATCTTGCATAGCTTATATTGTCTTTACATTTACATGCTTGATATATGTTGTGTGCGTAATTGATATATATACTTGCGTGGGATTGTTGCTAACACTTGTATTCAACCAAGAGAGCCAACGCGGCACCTCAACCCATTCAAGGGGAATCTAGAGGAGTTTGTCCAGAGCCCTTCACGGGGAATTCGGCAACACTCTTGTGTTATACATAGTGTATAGTGTAAAAGTTTAATTTGGTCATAATTATTTTTAGCTTCCGCATTATTTGCATAATTCATCATTAAGTGACCATTAGATTAGCCTTCACCTATTCACCCCCCTCTAGGTGAACCTACAATTGGATCAGAGCTAGTGCTCTTGATATTGGGTCTAACAACCTAGAGTTAAAGATCCTCATTTTAGGCTAATCACAAGATTTTGTACACACACCATGGACTTCATGTCACCACCCACTTTTGACATTCTTAACATCCAAATTTGGAAGGTTAAGATGTCATTGTACCTCAAGGCCTTAGGCATTCATGTATATCTTGCCACTACTAATAATGCATATTCTTTAGATGGTAAGAATTTTGAGGCTAATGCAAAAGCCCTTCATGCTATCAAGTCAACCCTAAATGATGATTATTTATCTAGGGTTTCTAATGTTGAATCGGCTTTTGTAGTATGGAACATCATCACCTCCCTCGGCGAAAAAGATCTATACTATGCGGGGAGTGACTCGGATGTTGGAAGCGACACCTCCAACAAGTGCTACATGGTCCAAGGGGATAACCCCCTTGAGGTAAAACCCGAATCCGATGATGAGGACATGTCATATGATGAGCTATCTACTTTTTATCATCTATTGCTTGAAAAGTATGACATGATTAAGAAAGAAAATAAAAATTTGAAAAAGAATATTGCTTGCATGCATGTAGAACATGATACATTTAGATCTAACATTGCATGTTTAGAAAAAGATAACAATAATTTGAAAAAGAATTTTGATGCCATGCTTAATGAAAAAGATTCTTTAGAAATAAAATGGCATGCTTAGAAAAAGAAAACAATGATTTGAAAAATGAGAATGTTTCCTTGCTTACAAAATTGAATGATTTATGTGAAGGAAACACTATTTTGAAAAAGAAAGTTGATTTGGTGGAAAAACAAAAAGAAGTTGTTTTTCAAGAAAATATTACTTTGAAAAGAAAATTTGTTGAAAAAGAAAAAGAATTGTTTCTAAAAAGAAAAAGAAAAATGATTCTTTATCTCATCATGCTTTACATGCCACCTCTAATGAGATAAATATGTTAAAAAATAAAATAGATAGTTTGAGCTCTAATTTGAGTACATGTGCATTCAATCATACTAAATTGGAGTCCATGTTTTCTAAGAAACAAACTCCACATGTTCATGCACATCCACATCATGCTTATGATGCACACCATGCTAACACCCACACTCATAAGCATACTAAGGTGTACATTTGTACACATTGTGGCCGCAAAGGCCATTTAGCAAAGTTTTGTTATGATAATATTAATTCTCTAAATTTTGCTAATTATAAAAGATTTTGGGTTCCTTACAAGTCTAACCCCAAAGGACCCAAGCAAAAATGGGTACCAAAACCCCCACCCCATGTTTTTGATGTAGGTGAGGGATCTCTCAAGACGTGAGAGATTTGGTGCCTTGGTAGTGGATGCAATAGACTTGATGGACATACTTTTGGATGCATCGCTATCAAGGAGTTTTGGTGGGACAACCACCATGTTAGGAGTTTTGGAGTTAGTAACAATCTCTAAACTCTTACTTTTTATGATCATGCTTGTTCATTCTTAATATTCATAGCATGTTCATGTTTTATGATTTATTGTGCTTCATGTGGTATGAACTAGTTTAAATGTAGATTTTATCAAAACTTGCATGCATACATATACAAATAGTGAATTACATTTGATTCATATATAATTGAACTTCATGCTCATTTGTATCCACAATATGTATATGTATAGACTAGTTTTGATGATTCTCTTTTATACATGTTTTACCTACTTTATGCTTTACTTCATGTATATGTATTCTTTATTCAAATCTAATAAATATACATGTATACCCGTGAGTCTCTTGCCTTCATGCAAACATCATTAATAGACTCTTTTAATATTTGGGATATGTATGTGTATTGTTAGAATTGGATTAATCATACATATACCATGAAGATTAGTGTTTTAATGAAAAATGATTTTTTTTTATATGTGACTTATGAGCTTCATTGACTATTTTCATAAAAATGCTATTTACATGATCGTTTAACACTCACACTTTTGTTAAAATCATTTTTGAGCTTTATAGACCATGAGTGCTTAAATTTTTGTGTGTCTAGTTATGTTTATGAAAAACAATTTATACTAGTTATGTGTTCTTCAAATAATTTTTGAGATTGACACATGATTCTATTTTTCTCAAATTTGATGCTTCATGATTTGAATATTAGTTTATATGTTAGTTTTTGTCAACACTAGGATTTATATTTGTACATGTCGTGGGCCACAAATAAATCTATATATTTGTGCTTGAATGCTTATTTGAACCCATGAAATGTGCTTGTATTGCTTGGTTTTGATGATACATACATTTTTAACTTATATTCCCACTTTTTGGATTTGATATATGAACATGTGTTTTTCATTTCATGTATATGTGTATTTTGCTAAACTTTAAGATATACATGTATACCTCTTGAGTCATTTGCCTTTAATGCAAATCTATTTATATGGACTCAATTGTGTTTAAAAGATATGTATGTATACTTATTGTGTTGTCAAAACATACATATATCTTGAAATATACATTTTTTTAATAAAAAAAATGTGTGATGATTTAAAGGAATATTGAGATTTATTGACATTTCTTTTTGACTTATTCCTTACTTGAAGGATTTCGTACTAGTTTTAAAACATTTTCATATTAACTAGTACAATTTCTTCATTTGGTAGAGTATATGATAAGCTTACCTTTCAAATGGGAGGATGGATGGGCGATTATGCCTTATATGCTTCATTGAAAATCTTTTACCTTGTGCATATGAAGGGTGGTAGGTTATGAGATATACACTTGATTTTATTGTTATGTCAATTGGTATCATTGAATCGTTTCAATTGGTATCAATATGAACTTATTTTGTATATACTCTTATTTTGTTTCTTATATATATGTATATTTCAATTTCACTTGTTATACTCATTTCTCATACATATATATGATTTTCATGTGCTTAATTTTCAATAGGTTCACATTTTAAAAGCACAAGTTTATGATGAAAAATAAAAATTTTCATATGTTTACTATTGGTATCAAAATGCTTCAACTTCATATTTGTTAAATATCAATTGGTATCAATATGTTTTTACAATAATGATTATTTTCAATTTGGTATCTTAAAAAATTTGTTGGTTTTTACAAAAGCTCTGATACCTTTAAAAAATTTTGTTTAAGAAAAATTAATTAAAAAAACATTTTGTTGATATGTTTGATTTGATTTGACCCTTATTGATCTCTTTGTTTATGACAAAAAGGGGGAGAAAAATTTGTTTGATTTGCTTTTACTTTGAACCCTTTGTTGATGATTGACAAAAAGGGGGAGAAGTATTTGAGTATATATGCATGTTTTCATTGCTTAAGGGGAGTAGTATTTGTCTTCCTTGTTATTTATGCATATATGTTTTGTTTTGCAAATAGGAGAAAAAGATTTATTCTGTTTCATCTCCATCATTTGCATACATATTTATGAGCTTCATTGTCATATATTATTATTTATGTCTATGCATGAGTTAAGGGGAGCTTCCTTGAAGCTTTACTTTAATCCACGCATATATAACCTCATGAGTTTTGTCATCATCAAAAAGGGGGAGATTGTTGGCCCAAAGGTCTATGAACTATCACCCTAGTTTTGATGATGATCATCTCATGAAGTTATGATTACTAATGATCTTGTGTTTAATTAGTGACAGATTCATTATCAAGATCTTAGTAGGTGCATAGCTCAACAAAGGATAAAATGTCAAGATTTGGAGCTAGCATGGTGTGATCCAAGGAGTTTTTGGATCAAGCTTGGACCAAGTCAAGAAAATGAGAAGCCTTCAAGGGAAGACTTCAAGAAGATGAAGACTTGTGTCTAGGTATAAGATTTTGTTTTTGTTTTAGAGTAAAATGTAAAGGATAGATAGTTGGTGGATTGCTCAAGTATCACATACACACACACACTCTTGAATTTACTTATCTTTTCATAAAAGAATTTTTAGATTTAGAAAAGACTTTCATTTTGGAAAAACATAGTTTTGGTTCTTGGTATTCAAAGTTATATGTTTCAACCAAAACCTAATTTAGAGCTTAATGTCAAAAACATAGATATTTCATCTTGATTGTGTAGTGGATCATATCCATACACACTATGCTTTAAAAGTATATCTTGTTTTTGTATTTGATGAAGATTTAGAAAAATATGTGTTGGAAAATATTGTTTTGGAAAAACAGTTTTTATCATGAGCCAAATATTTTCATATTACAAAAATAGTCCAAACTTTTATAACATGCCTTGATTTTGTGCAAGCATGTTTGTTTATCAAGTATATTGGTTAAAACTATTTTTTAGATTTTTAAGTATTTTATGGGATTTATATGAGCCAAAAAGACAAACCTTTTAATCCCAGAAAAACTGTTTTCAGGCTTCAGATAGTCGACTTTCCTACCCTTATAAGCCGACTAACCCTGAAGTCGGTCGACCGGGTCGGTCGACCGACGTGCACAAACGTGCACGCCTTTGTGTACTGGTGGACGGTCGACCGTGCCGGTCGACCGCTCCAGAGAGCAGTGCTCTCTGGAAAGTTCGGTCGACCGCACCGGTCGACCGTGGCTCCAACGGTCAGAAATCTGACCGTTGGCGGTCGACCGGGCCGGTCGACCGGCAGTACTGACATATCCCAACGGCTAGTTTTCTGGCAGCCTATAAATTGGGGGTCTTGTCATTGTTTTGATACAAGATTTTAGGAGAGCTTTGAGCCAGTTTTTCTCAGACTTTTTAAAGGGTTTTCTCCACAAAATAGTGAGCAAATATTTCCTATCTAAAGGGAAGATTTTGTAAAGAGTGTTTAAAAGAGATTTCTTGAGTTTTTCACCATAGTTCTTTCCTTACTTTCTCACAATCACTTGAGCTATCCATTGCCTTATCTATCCATAGGATTGTGTTGTGAGAGTTTGTAATTGGTGATCAAAGTGTTGTAGATCACCAAGATTTCATTCTTGTACTTTGAAGAGACGGGCAAGTGTGCTCGTGGTGGTTTAGAGTTCTCGTGTGAACTCGGTGGTTTGAGGTGCAGCCTCGGCGAGCTAGTGAGCTTGCGGTGTGTACGGGACTAGGGAGTCCGAGGGCTTGTAGGTGTTGCGGCACCGAGGAGAGATCCATTGGGATCTTACATAGTGGAAATCCTTCGTGTATCGAAGGCGGGGATGTAGAGCAAGTGTGCTCGAACCTCGAAACATACCCTTGTGTTTGCGATTGCCATCTCTCTCTCTCTCTCTCTATCTCCTTTATATCTTGCATAGCTTATATTGTCTTTACATTTACATGCTTGATATATGTTGTGTGCGTAATTGATATATATGCTTGCGTGGGATTGTTGCTAACACTTGTATTCAACCAAGAGAGCCAACGCGGCACCTCAACCCATTCAAGGGGAATCTAGAGGAGTTTGTCCAGAGCCCTTCACGGGGAATTCGGCAACACTCTTGTGTTATACATAGTGTATAGTGTAAAAGTTTAATTTGGTCATAATTGTTTTTAGCTTCCGCATTATTTGCATAATTTATCATTAAGTGACCATTAGATTAGCCTTCACCTATTCACCCCCCTCTAGGTGAACCTACACCTACGTCTTAGAGCTTTAGTGTTTACCTACATTAAATAACGAATTGGATGATTTTAGTACTCAAATTTTATTGGGTCCTATAGTGTCAGCTTTTCGAACACAAATGTGATCATTAGAAGCATTTATTCTATCAAAATAAAATTTGGCTAATTGATCCTTTCGGCTACAATAAATGCATGAATAAACTCTACCATATATAAAAGTCTGATGAGTGAGTGGGGTATGAGCATGCTTGGTGTGTGTAGTATGTCTAGCATGATGTGTATGTATATGTTGTAATTTAAGAGTGTGGGTATATGTAGTATGAAGATGTTCCTTTAGAGTATGTTTCTTAGGAAACATTGCCTCCAACCTAACTTTATCAAACTCACATTTCTTTAACACATCTTCTAATGAGCTAATTTTTCTTTTAAAATAGAAATCTCATTCTTATCAATTAATGAAAATTTGCTTTACCTAAAATTTAATATGCGTCAAAATCTTTTTGTGTGGATAAGAGTATAGAGGATAAATCATCTTTTTCCTTAGAAAGGATAACAATTTTATTTTGAAGAGTTTCATTTTTCATTTTTATTTTTAAATACTTCTTTTTAAGGAAGTCATAGTTGTTAGACAACTCTTCAAAAGTCACACCCAATTCTTCCATTGTTAATTCACAATCATCAAGTGAGGGTTCAGATGTTAACTTAGGTGTGTTATCATTAGCCATGAACACACGTGTACCATATCCACTTCTTCATCGGTTTCACTCTCCAAGTCCCAAGTGGCTTTGAGAACCTTCGTTTTGTAGGGCTTCTTGGAGGTTGATGGTTTGCTCTTGGTCTCTGGACAATCCGCAACCATGTGGCTCGGCTTCCGGTTATTGAAGCATATGACTTTCTTATCTTCTTTCCCTTGCTGTCTTCTTCTATTATTTAACTTGGCCTTATTCTATATCCTCCTTACATTTTTCACTAGGATGGAGAATTCTTCATCATCCTCCTTTTCATCATCATCGTTGGAGATGGTGGGAGTGGATTTGAAGGCGATCATCTTCTTTTTTTGTGGTGTCATCTCTTCTCTTACCTTCATCTCCATTTCATGGGTCTTAAGGTTTCCTATAAGACTGATAAGCTCCATCTATTCTTTGTAGCTCCTTCAATGTAGTATCCTTGACTTCCTATGAGGGTGGAAGCACACGAATGATCTTCTTTACTTTTTGATCATTGTCAATGGTATCACCTAAAGAATCAAGACCATTAGTTATTTTAGTAAATCTTGCTACCATATCATCAATGGTGTCATTGTCATGCATGGTAAAAATTTCATATTAGGAACGCAAGAGATCAATTTTTGCTCTATTGACTTATGACGTTCCCTCGTATGTGACTACTAAGTGTGTCCATATCTCGTAAGCGGATTTGCAATGGATGACCCTAACAATATCGTCATCATTCAAAGCTTGAAGTAAGACATAGTGTGCCTTAACATTTACATCAAACTCCTTAGTGGCAATGTCACACCAAGTGTTCTCATCACCAATAGGTACACTAAAGAGTTTAGTCACCGCTTTTGCTATCCGGCTCCCTAAGGATTGCAAAATACCGTCATCTTAACCTTCCATATAGGAAAAGTTAAAGCCATCAAACTTAGGAGGGGTCTTAATACCTTCGGCCATTATTACTATAGTGGATGAGAATGAAATTGTGAATGAAGTAATTAGCAAATAGGATCTCTCTAAGGTGGTTAAACTAAAATCTAGAGACCATGACTCTGATACCAATTGAAATATACCTAGAGGGGAGTGAATAGGTGTTTTGCTAATCAAATGTAATTTTAAAACTACTTATGATGAATTATGTAAACGGTCACTCAAAATAAGAATTGAAACCGAATTTTTCGTGAAGGGCTCTAGAACTTCTCTTTGATTCCTCTAGATAATGAGTTGAGGTGCTCAATTGCCTCCTTATTAAGATCAGTATGGACCGATCATGAAAGTGATGGAAAGAAAGTAATTATAGAATGCAAGGTGAACTACTACACAAGTATGAATAATGAAAAGCGATAGAGAGTAAGACACAAGCAATCGCAAACACAAAGGAATTGTTCTAAGGTTCGAGCCACCGCTCTACGTCCCCGCCTTTATGGATAACTGGAAAGCTGTTGGTCGATAAGCTGGTTGACCGCCAGCTCATCCAGAAAAAGTCGTTGGCTCCTGTCGACCGCCTTTCAGTTCAAAGGGAAAAAAATGAAAGGTCGATCAACCGACCCAGTCGATCAACCCAAATCGAGAGCAAATGGCTTTAAGTCGGTCGACCAATTGGTCGATAGCAAGGGTTAGCGATCAGCTGGTCAATCGATCGACAACGTGCACAAACGTACACGGTCCTTGGCCAAAGGCCCTGTCGACCGTTTTGGCTTGAATGGGTACCGGTCGACCTTCGATCGACCGACTTGGCCTGAAATAGTTTTATGGATAATTTTTTAGTTTCAAACATTATTCAAAATATTTTTTATTAGTTTATAAGTAATATAGAAATGTATTGGTAATGAAATACATGTTATAAATTTGTTATAAAATTTTGAAAAAATTATGAAACATGTATCAATACCAAACATGAAAAATACCAATGCTATCAAAACTTATTTTTTTGAAATTGTGTATTTTTTGTGTGTAACTTCTTGAGTATTACAACTATATTCTACACTTAAACAAACTAATATCTTACAAAACTCTATGTGATTATAAGAACTTCAAGCGGGCTCTCCTTCATCGAGTGCATTGAGCTTCAATCTCGTACTTGAATATCTTTGAGTCTTCAACACCTTCCTTTAAAGTAATAAAATTCCTCGAATCCATTAGAACCCTGAAATATACTTAAACACTTGAACTTGATTAGTACTAAATAACCATATATATTTTATTATCATCAAAACTATAAAACCGGGTGGTTATAACCGTGAGCCAACAGCTTGGGAGAGTGCCAAAGAAAAGCTTCCTCATTCAATGGATCACATCATGGTTGATCGATGCCGAGCCGAGCAAACATAGGTGACGTTATGATGCATGATATAAACATCAAAGAAAAGACAAAGGCAAAATGTAAAGTTTTAACCTTGTCACTCTTCTCTAGTATATGGACATGCACCCATCTTCACTTAAAATAATAAGTCATATTTTGAAGTCGAGCATGCTTAAGCAATAATTTTTGGCACTCTTCTTTCTGATCATTTCTCTCAATCTAGCAGGATGGCTTATCTAGCCTGACTTTCCATATGTAATGGTGGCATACCTTCCTTCCCCTGTTCAATTGATTGATACTCAACCCAATGACAAGACATCCAAATAGTCAGATGAACTGATTGAATGAGTTTATCTGATGGTTATCAAGCCAAATTCATTGAAGAAGGTTCGTGACGCATCTTTGTAGAACCTTTCTACTATTTTCACATTCATATCAAGATGTGACAATCGATCAACTCTTACGGTGGGTTAAATGAGTTTATCTGATGGTTTATCAAGCCAAACTCAATGAAAAATTTTCGTGACGCATTTTTGCAGAATATTTTCACTGTTTCCACATTCATATCAAAGCGTGGTGACCGAATGAGGATCAGAGAGGACTCCACGAGGAAGGTTAATCTTGGACAAAATCCCTACGGAATTCATATTCACTTCATTAACCCCTATCTCATTTGCAGAGTCACGTTACTTAAAGTAACAGAATAATTCAACGCCTCCGAGGGCTAAAGGATAGAGGAAACATTTGGCTTTTAAAGTCAACGAAAATTCTCGACAACTCATCATGCTGAGAGGAATAGCTTGACTAGCCCAACTCAAACGGTGTTGGTAAAGGCATATTAAATCCGTTGATAGCTAAGAATTTGCTAAAAATCTTGAGGGATTTGATCCCGCCTTCTCCAAAATTTCTTACCAATTTCCATCCTCGGAATGGTAGGACCACGAAAGCTGTAATTGTTTCCCCCAGTGAAATAATCACAGGTCGAACTTGTCATGATAACATTATACCTTTGACAGCAAAACCAACATATTCCCAGTAGGATAGAATTTCAACTTATCAATTCTCTTCAATAGAATGACGAGTCTACTAAAATTGCTCAAATTGCAAATATTCCTGGCCAAGTTAAAAACTACGCCTCTGACCAAAATTACTCATATCGCAATATAAATCCTAGTTCAGTTAATATTACACTTATGACAGTGATTCTCTCGATTTTCGAGACATTTGATGCCAAGTTAAATATTACACCTTTAGCATCTATTTCATTGATAAGTTAAATTCTACACCTATGACAATAAATTTCCCTCGAGTTTTCTCATCAAAATCGAGACATTCAATGCTATGTTAATATCATACCTCTAGTATTCACCTCATTGTTAAGTTAACACTAATCCTATGACAGCGATTTTCTCAGTTTTCTCAATGAAAATGAGACCTTCTTGGTACTAAGTTAATATCATACCTCTAGTATACATTCTTATCAAGTTAATATCATACTTCTGACAATTCAATTTGCTTAAACTGTAAATTCAAACTCATCATGTTAACATTATACTTCTGACGGTAAAAGTTTTCATAAATATCCAGTGGATCAAATTCTACTTGTACAAATCACGAATTCAACCCCTGCCAAGTTAACATCACACCTCTGACAGTAACCCTCTCAAATTCCCTAGTGGAATTAACTAACTTTAGATTGCTTCGTTAATTACTATCTCTAGCACTCATCTCACTGTCAATTTAATATTATATCTATGACAGTGAAGCTTTTTGATTTCCCAAGCAAGAAACGAGTCCTATGGCTAATACTACACCTCTTCAAATGCAAAGTTAATATCATACCTCTGGCATATATCACTATTATGTTAACATTACACCTCTAAAGTAGTCATTTCAATTTTCCCAGTAGAAAAAATCTTCGATTAATATTACACCTCTCAAGTGCTAAGTTAATATCATACCTCTAGCACGCAAAATAAAATTTTGTTATGTTAATATCACACTTTTGACAAGTATTTTTTTCTTAATCTCAAACTCTTCTAATGGAGTTTTCTAACAATTGTTAAGTTAACTGTTACCTCTAGCAATCACAATTCAATCGCTTTAGTTTGTCTGATTTTCAAACACAAAAAGAAAATAAAGCTCAAGACTTTCTGGATTCTATGAAAAGCTTAAAAGCTCTAAAGAAACTCAAATACGAGTTTAGACTGAAGATGAACAGTCAAGTGAATTAACTATTAAAAGACCCAGGTCTTTTATAGACTTCCCAACGGCCGAGATACGCGACACAGATCTCGAGCTCAAATTGAGCTGACATGTGGCACTGAGGAGACCTGCGTTTCAGATGCATCCGTGTTCAGAATGATCCAACGCGACCTTCGCATTTCAAGTAAATGAAGCTGCATCCAGAAGCACCCAATGTGACCTCCACGTTTCACGAGAGTCGCGTTTCAACCTAGCTCAACATGAGGCTCGCATTCAGAAGCATCTAACACGATCCCCGTGTTTCAAGACCAGACAAGAGTCACGTCTTCAATAGATGAGATTCGTATCTTCAAGAAATAAAGAGCGATACTCGTGTCTTCATCAACAAAAGTCATGTCTTCTCTTTCTAACACCAGAGTATATCCCTGCTTTTGCAATCAGTTCGGCAGTACATTAGCAAAAACAATCATCAACTTTACCGGTTTAACAGTACACCGACAAACAAGTCAGAGCTCAGATAAGTTTTAAACTGTGCATCTAGATACTTACAAAGATCTACCCTTGAGACATCAACAGTTCAACAGTACACTCACGAAGACCAGAATCCAGACAAGATCAAGATCAGGACATCTCAAAAGATTGCCATTCCAATCATGAGAGTCCAAATCAACATGAAGTCCAAAGTATTCTAAAATATGTCCCATTCAACCATCGAGTTTCGAAAACTTTGGAGGGGGTTTTGTAGACAATCTAAAAATCATTGAAAAGTTCTTAAACTTGGACCTCAC
This sequence comes from Agave tequilana, assembly GCA_038442645.1. Classification (NCBI taxonomy): domain Eukaryota; kingdom Viridiplantae; phylum Streptophyta; class Magnoliopsida; order Asparagales; family Asparagaceae; genus Agave; species Agave tequilana. The sequence goes on along the minus strand of JAVJIF010015221.1, from coordinate 69,234 downwards.
TCCAATGCGAAGGTCGCGTTTTCACTCAAACGCGGAGCTCAACCAAGCTCGTGTTCCAACTCAAATGCAGAGCTTAACCAACCCCGCGATCCAACCCAAGTGCGAAGCTTAACTAAACTCGCGTTCTAACTCAAACGATGAGCTCAACCAAGCTTGCATTCCAACTTAAACGTGAAGCTCAACTAAGCCCGCATTCCAACTCAAACGCGGAGCTCAGCCAGAGTCGCGTTCCAACTCAAACGCAGACCTCAGACAACCCGCGTCTCAACTCAAATGCGAGCCTACGAGCCTCGCGTTTCAACAACAGAACAGAACCTACGAAGGTCGTATTTCTGTTGTAACTGCCATATTACTGGGTCAATTAACACTCACGTAATATAGAGAGTTAACCTCCATTATGGAAGGATTCTAGGGGACAATTTTACCCCTAAATACTGAAAAGTCACCTAGAGGGGGGGTGAATAGGTGACAATGCTAATCAAAGGGCAAATAAAAATTTAAAGCTACAATAATCACAATCAAGAATCACAAGATGAATGCAAGCAAGTAAGTATGACAATGAATATGATGAGCAAGTAATAAGTGCAAGCAAAGTAGAGTAAGAATTGCAAGAATGTAAACCAATCGCAAACACAAGGATATGTTATCGAGGTTCGAGCACCCAGCTCTACTCCCCGCCTTCCCCAGAAGGATTCCGACCACTTCCACTATCACAAAGATCTCAAATACAATGGATTACCCAACTCCTACAATCTCAAGAACAAGTAATTTCCTTGGTAGTCAAAAGACCACAAACTCTCTCTTTCAAATATCTCTTCCCTTACAAAGGTCCTTAGAGAATATTGAGTAGGAATGAAGCTCTTGTTGTAAGTGAAGAAAGAAAATTAAATCAGAGAGTATTTGAAAACCCTTCAGAAAATCAATGAGAAATTCAGCACAAAAACCAAGAAACAAGTCTCTTTTGAAAGCCTTAAACTTTTGAATTTTCTAGCAAAAATTGTTGTAACAAATCTCTCCCCAAACACCCCTATTTATAGGAGAGGGCTAGGGTTTAGGGATAAAACATAATTACTGATGTTTAGGAGGTAATTAGATCAAAATATATCCTTAAACGAATTTTTAAACACAAAAGACAAAAATAAACAGCTCACTAAAAATCTGCCCGTTACTGTTCAACGGACACATCGGTCGACTGGGCTGGTCGACCGGTAGATCAAAAATTTGACCGTTATAGGCTAGCGGTCGACCGACCCGGTCGACTGATAAAGCCTGTGAGCAAAATCAATATCTCGGTCGACCGCCCCGGTCGACTGGCAGACATGCACACTGATACGTGCCTCTGCCAGAACTGCGGTCGACTGGTCCGGTCGACCGGACCAGACTGACACAGACTCGGTCGACTGTCCCGGTCGACCGGATCAGGTCAAAAATCATTTTTGGAAAAGAAAATAAAGAGGATTTTGATTTTAACAAAAATACTTTTGAACAGGAAATAGAATTAAACATAAAGATGTATTTGTAGGCAAAAACTTGTATGCAAAATATTTTTGTATAATTTATAAGAAATTATTTTGGAATGAGCATGTGCGCAAAAACGTGTGTGATAGAGCTTCAAACCTATCCACTATTCTTTAACATACTATAAACTGAAAAACAAATTACATGAAGACTTCTTGAGCTATCTTCAAGTCTTTGAGCCATCCAATGCCTTGCTAGTGCCTTCTCTTCTATGATCCTTCCTTGATGTGCAATATGCCTTCCTTGCTTTGTGGAACTTAGAAGTTCTTGCAATAGCTAAGCGAATGGTCTCTAAACATGGTACAAAACCTGAAACTCATCTTAACAAACTTGTTAGTACCAAATAGCACTAATTTGGTTTGTCATCATCAAAACACAAAACAATTGGAGAGTGTAACCTCTTGGGCCAACAATCTCCCCCTTTTTGATGATGACAAAACAAATAGGCTATTAACAAAAATATAGGGAGGAGAAAACTCCCCCTCAAATTATGCTATACATAAAACACAAAAATATGCTCTAGATACCAATAATTGAAATGATGCACCAATTATTGAAACTAATATAAAACACAAAAATTGCTCTTGATACCAAAAATACCAAAACAACTAAACAACTAAAACACAAGAATTCTCAAAATACAAAAACTCATACATACATAAACACAAAACTCATAAAACAAATCTTCAAAATTAAAGCATATAAATTCATATGGAACCAAGACCAAATGAACTTATTTTTATCATGTAAACTTATTCTCCCCCTTTTTGTCATACATCAAAAAGGGTTATGAAAAACATGTCTATTCAATAATACAAACATTAAGTTCTCCACAAATAAACGAAAATCTAGCAAAATCAAGAGGTTTAGTGAAAATATCGGCTAGTTGTAAATCCGTGGAAACATAATCAATATCTATATCACCTTTCTCAAAATGATCTCTAAGAAAGTGATATCTAATCTCAATGTGCTTGGTCTTACTATGTTGATTTGCATTTTTGGTCATGTGTATAGTACTAGTATTATCACAAAATATTTTTATATGATCAAAGTGCAAATCAAAATCAAGGAGAGTATGTTTCATCCAAAGGACTTGTGCACAACAAGCCCCCGCGGCAACATACTCCGCCTCGGCGGTTGAGAGAGCAACGGAATTTTGTTTCTTAGAGGACCATGAAACAAGACAATTACCAAGAAATTGACATGTCCCACTAGTACTCTTTCTATCTACTCTACAACCCGCATAGTCGGCATCCGAATAACTAGTCATAGAAAAATCTATAGTTTTCGGATACCAAAGACCCATTCCAATAGTGCCCTTAATATAACGAATAATGCGTTTTACCGCAATAAGATGAGACTCTTTAGGACACGATTGAAATCTAGCACAAAGACACACACTAAACATGATATCCGGCCTACTTGCCGTCAAATATAAAAGACTTCCTATCATGCTTCTATATAATTTAATATCAACATTTTTACCTTGTTCGTCCTTATCAAGCTTGGTTGTAGTTGCCATTGGAGTGTTGCAAGCCTTTGATCCTTCAAGCCCAAACTTCTTTACTAGCTCCTTTGCGTACTTGGCTTGGTTAATGAAGGTTCCGTCTTGCAATTGCTTGATTTGGAGTCCAAGGAAGAAATTGAGCTCACCCATGGAAGACATTTCAAATTCTAGTTGCATTACCTTCTCAAAATCCTTGCATAAAAGCTCATTAGTAGATCCAAAAATTATATCATCAACATAAATTTGCACAATTAAAATATCATTATCAACATGCTTAGTAAAAAGAGTTGTGTCTACTTTGCCTTTAATAAAATCATTTGAAATGAGAAAACTAGAAAGCCTTTCATACCAAGCTCTTGGAGCTTGTTTCAATCCATACAAAGCTTTATCAAGTTTAAAAACAAAATCGGGATGAACATGATCAACAAAACCGGGAGGTTGAGAAACATAAACTTCTTCATTAATAAAACCATTCAAAAATGCACTTTTCACATCCATTTGAAAAAGTTTAAAATTTTTAAAACATGCAAAAGCTAGTGTCATCCGTATGGCTTCAAGCCGTGCTACGGGTGCAAAGGTCTCCTCAAAGTTAATTCCCTCAACTTGAGTGTAACCTTGGGCCACTAACCTAGCTTTATTCCTAATGACATTTCCGGACTCATCCATCTTGTTTCTAAAGATCCACTTAGTACCAATTATTGGTCTATCGTGGGGCTTAGGAACAAGGTGCCAAACTTGGTTGCGCTCAAATTAATTGAGTTCCTCTTGCATGGCAAGCAACCAATATGGGTCCGTCTCGGCTTCGAGAATGCCCTTGGGTTCAAAATGAGAAATGAAAGCAAAGTTACCACATAGGTCATGGAGTTTGGAGCGCGTTGTGACTCCTTTAGATGCATCACCCAAGATGAGCTCCTTAGGATGATTTGTAGCGTATCTCCAAGCTTTGGGAAGCGGTTGAGTGCTTTCCTCCTTATCCTCTTGAACTTCACCAATAGGGTCTAGCTTTTCTTCTTGAGCGGGTGAGTCCTTCAAGGATAGTCTCTCCATGTCTTCACCTAATGGTTCAAACTCTACAACATTCTCAACAAACACATTAGATTCTTCAAACTTAACATGCATGGATTCTTCAATGGTTTGAGAAGATCTAATGAAAACTCTATATGCTTTGCTAGTAGAGGAATATCCAACAAAGATAGCCTCATAAGCCTTAGCATCAAATTTACCCAAATTATCCTTAGTATTCAAAACAAAACACTTGCATCCAAAAACTTTAAAATATGCAACATTTGGTTTTCTAGAATGATACATTTCAAATGATGTTTTTGAAGAATTTTTGCACAAATAAATACGATTCGATATATAGCATGCGGTGTTTACGGCCTCGGCCCATAAATATTGAGGGAGGTCATATTCACTTATCATTGTCCTAGCCATCTCTTGAAGTGTTCTATTTTTCCTTTCTACTACTCCATTTTGTTGTGGAGTTCTAGGACAAGACATTTCATGCTTAATTCCCTTTTCATCACAATAAGTCATGAAGAGTTGGTTAACAAACTCACCACCTCTATCACTCCTTATTCTCAAAATCGGAAAACCTTTTCTTTTTCAACTCTTTTTCGAAAAATCTTAAAATGAGAAAAGTTTGATCTTTATTTTGCAAAAAGAAAACCCAAGTAAAACGGGAAAAATCATCAACCAAAACAAATGCAAATCTACTTCCATTTAAACTTTTAGTTTTAGTTGGTCCAAAAAGATCCATATGAATTAATTCTAAAGGCCTAGTTGACATGATATCCTTGATTGTTTAAAGGAAGACTTGGTTTGTTTCCCAAGTTGGCACGCACCACAAATGCGGTCTTTCTCAAAATTCAAGCAAGGTATACCCTTCACCAATTCCTTTGAATTAATCCTAGAAATATGGTCAAAAGATGCATGTCCTAATCTTCTATGCCAAAGCCAAGAATTTTCATCAAAAGCATTCAAGCATTTAGTAGAACAATCTAAATTAAGCATGTCAATAATATAAACATTATTATCACGAAAACCGGTGAGAATACAAATATCGGATTTAACATCAAAATTCTTACAAGAAGCATCATCAAAAACAACTTTAAGTCCACGATCACAAAGTTGACTAATGCTAAGCAAATTATGTTTTAAACCATCAACTAAAACAACATTCTCAATAATAGGAGATGCACCAATTTGAATGTTACCTATACCGATGATAGTTCCTTTGGAGTCATCTCCGAAGGTGACGGTGCCACCTTCCATGTACCTTGATAGGGTTGTGAAGTTGTTGATGTCCCATGTCATGTGTCTTGAACAACCACTATCAAGGTACCACCGCTCCCTACGTCTTGGAGCTTTGGTGTGTACCTACATCAAACAATTTAAGACTTGATTTTGGTACCCACATTTTCTTGGGTCCTCTAGGGTTAGTGTCATGAACCCAAACAAGATTATTTGTTCTATTTAGTTGATCATAACAAAACTTAGCTAAATGTCCATTTTTACCACAATATGTGCATCTATACACTCTACCATATTTAAAAGCATAATGAGTGTGTGATTTGTGAGCATGTGCATTGTGAGCATGAACATGAGACGTGTTAGGTGTAGTGTGAGCATGAGGAATCTTAGCATGAGATGTGTGCTTTTTAGAAAATTTTTCTTCAAGTTTCTTAGTATTAAAGGCACAATCTTTTAAAACTTTTTCAAAGTCATTCATTTTGGATTTAAAAGAAGAAATTTCTTTTTCATCAATAATAGGGGATTTAGTCTTACAAGAACTCTTGTAGGCACAAAATTCTTTTTGCATGGAAATGAAATTTGAAGAAATATCATCTTTTTCTTTAGAAACAATGGCGAGTTGATTCTTAAGAAAAGCAACTTCTTTTTGTAATTTTAAGCATTCAAGTTTCTTGTTATCATAAGTTTCAGAAAGTTCTACAAAAGCATGCACTAGAACTTCCTTACTTACATAATCATCTTCATCATCAAGGGATTGAGGGGTTACCTTGGGTGTGTTTGCCATGAAACACATATTAGCTTGATCCACCTCCTCTTCGGACTCGCTTTCCGAATCCCACGTAGCTTTGTAGGCTTTCTTTTCCTCCGGCTTTTTTGGCTTGAAGGAGGAAGTCATTTTCTTCTTGAACTCCGGACAATCCGCCATGATATGTCCGGGTTTGCGGCAATTGTAGCATATGATCTTCCGCTCCTCTTTGCCTTCGAATTTTCTCCGGAAGTTGAACTTGTTCTTTCGGTACAACCTCTTGACATTCCGCACAAGTAGAGTTAGCTCCTCATCTTCTTCTTCGTCTTCATCATCGTCATCATTGGTGGATGAAGTCTTGAAGGCTATAGATTTCTTCTTTGAAGTAGTGGCTTCTTCTCTTGCCTTCTTCTCCATCTCATGGGTCTTTAGGTTCCCAATGAGACTAATGATGTCCATCTCGTCCTTGTCATTTAACTCCTTTAAGGTGGTGGCCTTGATCTCCCAAGATAGAGGAAGAGCCCGTATCACTTTGCGCACCTTTTGATCGTTGGAGATGACGTCACCTAATGAAGAAAGACCATTTGTAATTTTAGTGAAACGAGTAATCATACAATCAATGGATTCATCATCAAGCATTTTAAATGATTCATATTGAGACCTCAAGAGATCTATCTTAGCTCTCTTGACTTGTGAAGTCCCTTCATGTGTGACTAATAAGTGTTGCCAAATCTCATAAGCGGATTGGCAATGAATTACCCGTGTAAGGTCATCCTCATTCAAGGCGGTTAAAAGGGAGTTTTGGGCTTTTGAGTTAGCCTCATATTCTCTAAAATTGAAGTCGGTCCATGTACTTTCATCACTATCGGGTGATATGTAGGGTTTGGTCAAGGATTTAGCTACCAAGCTACCTAGTGATTGCAAAAATATAGTCATCCTAACCTTCCAAATGGGAAAATTTAGGCCATCAAATTTAGGTGGGGATTTAATGTTGTCGGTCATGTTTACTAGTGTATGAATGGATGAATGAAAATGTTGATTAGCAATATTTTAAGGATCTCTCTATGGATGTTAAGCCAAACCTAGAGTCCAAGCTCTGATACCAATTGAAAAGTCACCTAGAGGGGGGGGTGAATAGGTGACAATGCTAATCAAAGGGCAAATAAAAATTTAAAGCTACAATAATCACAATCAAGAATCACAAGATGAATGCAAGCAAGTAAGTATGACAATGAATATGATGAGCAAGTAATAAGTGCAAGCAAAGTAGAGTAAGAATTGCAAGAATGTAAACCAATCGCAAACACAAGGATATGTTATCGAGGTTCGAGCACCCAGCTCTACTCCCCGCCTTCCCCAGAAGGATTCCGACCACTTCCACTATCACAAAGATCTCAAATACAATGGAGTACCCAACTCCTACAATCTCAAGAACAAGTAATTTCCTTGGTAGTCAAAAGACCACAAACTCTCTCTTTCAAATATCTCTTCCCTTACAAAGGTCCTTAGAGAATATTGAGTAGGAATGAAGCTCTTGTTGTAAGTGAAGAAAGAAAATTAAATCAGAGAGTATTTGAAAACCCTTCAGAAAATCAGTGAGAAATTCAGCACAAAAACCAAGAAACAAGTCTCTTTTGAAAGCCTTAAACTTTTGAATTTTCTAGCAAAAATTGTTGTAACAAATCTCTCCCCGAACACCCCTATTTATAGGAGAGGGCTAGGGTTTAGGGATAAAACATAATTACTGATGTTTAGGAGGTAATTAGATCAAAATATATCCTTAAACGAATTTTTAAACACAAAAGACAAAAATAAACAGCTCACTAAAAATCTGCCCGTTACTGTTCAACGGACATATCGGTCGACTGGGCCGGTCGACCGGTAGATCAAAAATTTGACCGTTATAGGCTAGCGGTCGACCGACCCGGTCGACTGATAAAACCTGTGAGCAAAAACAATATCTCGGTCGACCGCCCCGGTCGACTGGCAGACATGCACACTGATACGTGCCTCTGCCAGAACTGCGGTCGACTGGTCCGGTCGACCGGACCAGACTGACACAGACTCGGTCGACTGTCCCGGTCGACCGGATCAGGTCAAAAATCATTTTTGAAAAGAAAATAAAGAGGATTTGATTTTAACAAAAATACTTTTGAACAGGAAATAGAATTAAACATAAAGATGTATTTGTAGGCAAAAACTTGTATGCAAAATATTTTTGTATAATTTATAAGAAATTATTTTGGAATCAGCATGTGCGCAAAAACGTGTGTGATAGAGCTTCAAACCTATCCACTATTCTTTAACATACTATAAACTTGAAAACAAATTACATGAAGACTTCTTGAGCTATCTTCAAGTCTTTGAGCCATCCAATGCCTTGCTAGTGCCTTCTCTTCTATGATCCTTCCTTGATGTGCAATATGCCTTCCTTGCTTTGTGGAACTTAGAAGTTCTTGCAATAGCTAAGCGAATGGTCTCTAAACATGGTACAAAACCTGAAACTCCTCTTAACAAACTTGTTAGTACCAAATAGCACTAATTTGGTTTGTCATCATCAAAACACAAAACAATTGGAGAGTGTAACCTCTTGGGCCAACAATCCCTGTAAATAGCCATGAAAGCTATTGAATAGGGGCTTCTTTTTGTTTAAAAAAGAGAAAAATAGCGAAAAAGTTCAGAAACTTTGGGTGTTTAAAGGAGAGAGAGAGAAAAAATATTTTCTTCTTTAAAAGGAGAACTCCAACACTTGTCGTATCCAAGTGGAGTGATCTTATATCCTTAAGATGATCCAAGAGAAGCTTGTTGTTCAGTTGGTCAACGGAGAAAAAGATTCACTCTCTATTGTCATACGAAGAACCCAACCTTAAATAAAGGGGAGATTCAAATATTCTCCCCTCTTTTATAATCGGATCTCATCCGTTGTAATTTTTTTGCAATCAATAAGAAATTTATTTCGCATTTTTTGAGCAAACAACGTTGTCGTGGCTCTGAGAGGGAGAAATTCCCGCAATAGAGCTTAGACCCCGAGTGAGAAAAATCCCATTGTGGAGTAGCTAGAGTGTTTGTAGGGTGGCATGTTGTCACCTCCGAGTGGGGTTAATCCCATCTCAGGGTGCATAGAGTGAGAATTGAATGTGGCAGTTAAAATGTACACACACAGGCATACAATGAAGATTTAAGTAAAAGTGGTGATGCAGTGGTTAATAGTTAGACAAAGTTAACATGATACTTGTTACTTCTATCCTCGGGGAGGCGACCGGAGTATGCCCACATGGGGCTAGTATATCAAGTGGATAATCCAATTAAGGAAACCCTCATGAATATACCTAGACACACGTAGTCGTATCCTCGTCGGGACCTGCACGAGAATGGCCTGAAGTGGGGGTATAACCCAACGGCGGATTAGATACATTTCTGGATTGGGCCCCTACCTAGGGTAATGATCATGCACCTCCAAGTGGGGTAAACTCAACATCAGAGTTATCCTCCGTGTGGAGGATATCCCAAATCGGAGCTATCTCCCGAGTGGCAGAAATCCCACTGTGGAATATGGATGAATGAATGTATTCATCTACCCGTAAGCTCAGACGAGGAGAGCCCATATGCTAGTGCTTGTATTTCGAGTAGGAGAAATTTCACCAGTGGAGCATCAAACAGGATATTTGAGAGGAAAAATCCTAGCAGCAGAGTGGGAAACTCTGAGTAGGGAAATCCCACATCAAAGGGTTTTGACTCCCGTAAGATGATTGAGAAAAAACACGTGGGATGTCTGCGTTGACGTCTCCTAGTGGGAGAAATCCCATCAGCGGAACGCGACCGGAGTATGCCCACATGGGGCTAGTACATCGAGTGAATAATCCAATTAAGGAAACCCTCATGAATATACCTAGACACATGTAGTCATATGCTCTCGGGACTTGCATGAGAATGGCCTGAAGTGGGGGTACAACCCAACGGCGGATTAGATATGTTTCTAGATAGGGCCCCTACCCAGGGTAATGATCATGCACCTCCAAGTGGGGTAAATTCAGCATCAGAGTTATCCTCCGTGTGGAGGATATCCCACATCGGAGCTATCTCTCGAGTGGCGGAAATCCCACTGCGGAATATGGATGGATGAATATATTCATCTACCTGTAAGCTCAGACGAGGAGAGCCCATATGCTAGTGTCTGTATTTCGAGTAGGAGAAATTCCACCAGTGGAGCATCAAACTGGAGCTTTGAGAGGGAAAATAATAGCAGCAGAGTGGGAAACTTCGAGTAGGGGAAATCCCACATCAAAGGGTTTTGACTCCCGTAAGATGATTGAGAAAAAGCACGTGGGATGTCTGCGTTGACGTCTCCTAGTGGGACAAATCCTATCAGCGGAATGACAACCATTTCTCTAAGTCGGGAAAATCCCAGCATCAAAAAAAATCTAGTTGTCACCTCCAAGTGAGGGATATCCCATCCACAGGGTGCGTGGGTGGATGTCGGAACAGCCTTGGAATGGGGGAAATCCCATCAACGGGGTTCTTGGCTGCCTCCGAGTGGGGAGTCTCCACCTACAGGGCGGAGTGGATGGATGTTCTACTATGAAGCATTCTTGTCGCTGCCTTCAAGTATGGTATCTCCATCTGCGCGACGAGTAGATAGATGTTCTACTGTGGAGCAATCTTGTCACTGCCTCTGAGTGGGGAGTCTTCACCTGCGAGCGAGTTAATGGATGTTCTGCAATGGAGGGATGTATTGTTATGATTAAGATAATAAAATAATATTTTATTCAGAAATAGAGTATATGAAATTGAAGTTGGAAGAAGGTACATCCCGTGTATTCAGGATTCAGGGAGTTAGTCGATCTCCTTATACTGGGTGATCATATGCCGTTCCCGTGAAGATTAAGTGTTCGGATGTCCAGATGCAACTTCAGAAGTGAGGATATACTTCTTGAGGAAGTCTTGTTTTACAAGCTCCTCCAGGTACTTCCAGAAGGCCCAGCAGTGGATGGTCTGATGTCCCTTCCCTTCGTGGTAGGACAGTATTCCTCTGACTCGGAGAGCGAAGGATTGTGCTGGAGTGGTCTCGGGCGTCTAACCCATGGTTGATCTTTGATTGTGTTGAAGATTTTGTTGATCGGAAGCATCAATGAAATGAAGCATTCCAGTGATCTATCGCCTCAGAGCGAGCTAAGGGAGGGGATTGAGAGCGCTTGCTTCTTGTAAAGAGCATGCCCTCGATATCAGTCTTGAGTGTAGTTGGGAGCTTCGTAAGGAAACTTTGACTTCCCTCCACCATCGCCCAATTTCGCGGAGTGGCTGGAGGAAGCTTTCATCGCCTCTTCAAGTTAGATGTAAGGCTGAGCTTGGGTAAGGACTTCACTCATCTTGATGACGTTATGCTTCAGAAAGTATTTGTACAAGGGGTGAGTAACCTGCAACATGCTGATAAATGTGAGGGCGGCAACTTCCTTCCTACAGTTGGAGACTTTAGTGAGCTGGTTCTAGAAGAAGTTAATGTATAACTTGGGATTGTCTCCTTGGCTCATTCTATGAAGAAAAGGTGGTGGTTGTTCTTCTTGACCTCTTAACGGGAGGCATACTGGGTGAGAAATACCTCGATCACCTCAGCGAAGTTGTGGAGGGAGCACGGTGGCAGCGAGTAGAACTGATCTAAGGCCACACCTTTAGGCTTGCTGAAAAGATGAGGAACATGATTTGATCATTGCAGGCATAGATCTCCATCTTATCCCGAAAGTAGTGGATATGTTGTATCGGATACTTACTCCGAAGTAGCAGTCGAATGTTAGAGTGGAGAATTTCTTTGAAAACTCTGACTCCTGGGTCTCTTTGGAGAGGGGAGACTTGTGGATCTTGGCAGTTGGAGTAGGGTGATTCAGCATTTGCCTTCTCCGATCTGCTTATGGATTAGGTTGTCAAGGGTACTGAGGTTAGGAGACCTGCTGTTCTCGGGGTCGCCCTCCAATTGCACTAGGTTGCTCTGAAGGGCTGCGACTTGGGTCAGGAACTATTGATTGAGTTGTCTCAACTTTCTTGCTCCTGAATGTTCTTGCGATCGAGAACCATCTATTCCCGCTCGCAATCTAATTGTGCATATTGCTCCTTCATCTACTCTCTCATCTCATGGAGTGTCTAAAGGAGTCGATCTTCTCGCTGCTGTGAGGACTGGATACTAGTGACTGGCACCCGTTGCGATGAGGAGCCTGAGTCTCAAGTGTTGTGTGGTTGATCATCGGCTCATGGGAGGGACCGTGCCCCCACTGGCTTCGATTGCCTTATCTTTGGATGATGTGTCTTTGATGACTTATCTTCTTGGGGCCATCGTCGACGTAGGAGAGGCTTTTTGAAGAAAATTTCCTGGTTCTAGGGATAAACCTTGAGTGTAGGGACTCAGGTCTCAATGAAAGTACTAATTTGCAGTGGAGATTTTCCAATGCGATTGGTCGAATGGTAAATCTCGCGCTGCAAACGAAAGTAGATTACAGTTAGATGGGGTGAAACTATCATCAACACAATAAGCAAGCAGAGACAAAGTTTTACGTGAAAACCTAGATTGGGAAAAATCACGGAGGAGAGAGAATTTATTATATTTTTCTTGAGGTTATAGTAAACTCTGTAGTGTGTCTCTGTGCTTACAATTTCCTCGATCTTTTCGATCTGCCTCTTCTTCATGGGTTTCTAAGGATATAAATATTTTGTAGCATTGTAATACCCCGTTCCCGGAATACGTACTTAGTTGCGTATTCAGATTTTCGATCGTATTTTTTTCGATTTATTTTCCTGTATTTAATCTGTATTATGAATTCCTTGTATGATTGTTTTGTCTTGGAATTGGATTCGTGGATTCGGAGTCAGCCCTAGTCTGAACCGAAGACCCGATTATAGTATATTATTCGATTTGGCCTTTCCGGTGATTAGATTTGACCGATTTTAGTTTCAAATATTATTTTCCAATATATTAGATTTTCTGTGATTTTCTGGATTTTTCTTGGATTAATTTGAATTTCTTCAAAACCGGAGTCGGCCAGTGCCGCTGACCGATTCCTGGATTTTAATTCTCAAACTGTTTGGAATTTCATGATGGTCCTTTAGGCATTATTCCTTAGAATCCCATTTTCTACTTACATTCTTTTTCTGAGGATTTTACGATTTTATGAAAATTCCATCGGAGTCGGTAGGTAACTGATTCCGGGATTTTTAGTTTTAAAACTATAAAGTATTTCTTAAAAAGGATTTCACTATGAGTCTTCATATATTATTATTGATTTTTGGGTAAATTTGCGAGTCGTTTCGAGGTACTTGAATTTCGGACGATTCCGGTATTTCCAAATTGTTTTCCGTATTCTTGACTTGGACCCGGGTATCTGTATTTTCAACAATTTCATTTGAGTTCAAGAGAAAATATCTTCTCCTTTATATTTCTTTTCTTTTTCCTTTTCCTTTATTTCTTTTTCTCCACAACCACAAGTTTTTCCATTTTTCAAAATTCTAATCTTTTCCAAAAATTCCAACTCCACACACTTCCTCACCTACTTCCTCATTAAATGCCCATCTCTTTCTCTCTCTCCCATGGCCGGCCAAGTGGCCAAGGGAAGGGACACCCATCTCCTCCTCCACTTTGCAAAAACCCCCCTCTCATCTACTTAAATTTCACCTCCTTCACAAATTCCAAATCATATATAAACCATTCCTTTACATTTCTCTTTCTTTCTTCACTTCCACAAAGAATTTCCTTCACCAAAATCCCTCCTCCATCTCAACTCAACCTCCAACTTCAAGAGCTTCATCTAGGGCATCATCAAGGTCTTCATCTTCAACCACCAACTCCAAAGCAACACCAAGATCATCTTCTCCACCTCAAGCAACTTCAACTTCAACAACTACTTTGGATTGAGGCCATCATCTCCACCTTGGGATCCTTTCAAGACTACAAGGCTTCACCTAACCAATCCTAGTGAGTATTTTTACTCACCAAGGCTCATCAAACTCCTAGTATACTTGTATTTACAATTCTTGTACATTTACCTCTTCAAAATCACATTTTTAGACTATCAAGCACAACCACCAGATTCAGTTCTGTACACTGTGTTCGACCATGATTAGTCGACTTGACCTAGAACCTAGTCGACTAGAAACCCTTAGCTGAAACGTAGCCTTTTCTGACTTCACAGTTTTAGTCGACTAGTCCCTATTACCAGTCGACTAGATATCCCTAGTCGACTACTAGAATTCCCCTAGTCGACTCCTGAAATAAACTCAACTCTCTGTATCTCAAACTTAGTCGACTTAAGTATCTGTTAGTCGACTTGTAGTTCCCTGTTAGTCGACAACCCTTTTTACCTAGTCGACTAACTCTTCCTGAAACAGAAACCTAAACCCTCTGGAACACATTATTAGTCGACCACCCTATTTTCCTAGTCGACTAACCCTTCTATTAGTCGACTACTATTCCAACCTAGTCGACTAACTTATGGCTGTCTGGTATTGTGATTTCCTTCTTGACTATGTATCTTACCCTTGATACATGTACTATATATTATTCCTACTTATACTTCATAGCTTGTACTTTATGATCTATTAATTGGTGTATATCATCTCTTGTCACTTCATATTCCCAGGTTTATGTATTGCCATGCAACTGCTTGTTTCATTCTTATACTTGTACCTTGCCGTGATATTATTGCTTCTTTATTTTATACCATGCGTGGCAGACCCTTCGAGGTCGTTGAACCCTGTTTGCTTCTATGTTTCCCCTTGCCTTGCTATGATCCAGACACGTCAGTACATGTTTTTCCTTTAACACATGTATATCACCTGACATGCCACCACTCTACTAGACCTCTTGTTATGTCTTGACTGACCCGGCCTATTATCAATCTATTGTTATGTTTTATTGCTTGTGATATATCACCACCTTGTCATGCTATCCTTTAAAACCAAGCATGATACACTTGACCTTATGATTATCTTGTTTACGGGAACCCTGCCTTATTTTATGGAACTAAGTGCCACACCATACTCGGTGGGGGCCACCTCTAGAATCCACTCCCTCAGAACAAAGTGCCACACGGAACAAAGTGCCACACCACACGGTGGGGGCCACCCCTTGAATCTGTGGGGGCCACCTCTTGAATCTGTAGGGCTATTACTGTTATGTACATTTGTTCCCCGTAAGCTGATAATTCTTAATAAGCTACAACTTGTATGGGTATGGGAGGAAGTGATGGATGCCGGAATGATACCTTGCTTATAGTGATGGAATAAAAGTATATATATATATACATATATATATATATATAGTACTGGCGGTAGTGAATCTGAATTACTGAATAGGGGGACTTTGGGCCTCCAAAGCCGGTTCCAGGTGTATGGAAACCACTATAAGAAGTTCTATCAGTTCTCCATCTACTTCCGTTAACAAACCTCGGATAGCTTATATATGGATGTATGTGTGATGGGATGTACACCCGGGCACATACCTAGATATATGGGTCAGACGAGTAATAATAATAATAGAGACCTGTTATGTTATGACTCCTAGTCTACTCGTTATGTCATGATTCCAGTGATGATTCCTGTTTTGATGTTTGTTACGATTCTTATCATTCTTGTTATATATTCCCGTTTTGACTGTCATATGATTTGCAACTCTGATTCTATATGCTTGGGATTTCTGTGGCATGAGACAAAGGTATATATATGAGGGTTTCCTTGTTTGGATTACCCCTCGATGTATTAGTCTCATGGGACCGTGACTTAAGCATATACAATCACTTTTGCCTGAAATCAGCTTTACCTTGCATTTCCTGTTTCATGATTATGCTATACCTGTTCTTGTATACCACTCTTGTGTTCTAACCCTATTCTTGTCTCTTAGCCACTTGGCACATAGCCGGTTCATTGTTGGGAGGTCCTGACTCCCTTGGATTGTATGTTCAGGTTGAAGCTTGGATCGAAGTGGAGCTGTCCACAGTAGATCGAGCTCTCTTTAGTGAGCAGGCAGACTAGCTCTACTTCCGTCGTGTCAGACTCCTTTTTGACTCACGGGATCTTCACCCTTCTCGTGAGCATTTTGTATCTTTATTGTATATTTTACTTTTGGACTTGGTTGTGATAAAGGACATATGTAATATGTATAGTTTATCATATCCTGTGAAGACTTTGTATATGTACCTTTTATGTTGGCATGTGTATGTATACCACGCTTTGTGTTGTACTCTGATCCTTTGCTTGTACTTTTATGCTTAGCGTATATACGTGGGGGCACTTTCTGACCTACGTATATACGTTGCAGTGACGTCCCCGTATCCGTGGAATCGGGGCGTTACAAGCATTGTAGCAGGTAGTGGGATTCTTTTGATCTGCATGATTTGCACGTTGGGATCCTTTCATGACCGCTCAGATTATTATGTTATTGGGATTGACACCCTAAGTTATCCGTCAATATTCATAATTGCCCTACTGAGATAGGGGAGTATTTAGAACGTCGGGATATCACGGCATCATAACCCGTCAGTGGTCTGAAAAATCCTGCTGCTGAGCTGTGTCCGATGGAGGCGGGGAGAGGTTTGATAGTTGTGAATGTCAGGGAATGGAAAGGGCCCATGGTCCTCTCCTCGGGGTTGAACGTGAACTCGGGGCAGGGCTCGAGACTCTCCTTGGGGTCGAATATGAGTTAATTGGTATGTCGAGTTTGTTGCCTACTTGAGGCACTCCTGGTGTGACTGACACGAGTCGCTATCCTGAGGAGTGACCAGATTCTGACCACTACAAAAACTAAAGGATCCCAGCTAAGATACAGCTCTCAAAACTAATTAATCACTTTCCAATCTAACCTCAATCAACTCAAAATCCATCCTCTTCTCTCAATTCAACATCCATCCTCTTCTCTCAAAATCCATATGCATGCATATCCCCTATGTATACACACACCCTCTCCAATCTCTTTCGCTTCCTCCCCAATTCCAATGACTTCCCTATCAAAATCCCTCCCCCTCTACCTCTCGCATCTTCCCAATTCCAATGACTTTTCTATCAAAATTCCTCCCTAATTCAAATGATTTGCGCATTGGGATCCTTCCATGACCGCTTAGATTGTTGTGTTATTAGGATTGGCATCCGAGGTATCCGTCAATATTCAAAATTGCCCCCACTAAAATAGGGGAGTATTTAGAAAGTCGGGACATCGTGACATCATAACCCCTCAGTGGTCCAAAAAATCCTGCTGTTGAGCTGTGTCCGGCGGAGGCGGGGAGAGGTCTGGTAGTTGTGGATGTCAAGGAATGAAAGGGGCTCAAGGTCCTCTCCTTGGGGTCGAATGTGAACTCAGGGCAGGCCCCAAGACTCTCCTTCAGGGTTGATTATGAGTTAACTGGTATGTCAACTTTGTTGCCTGCTTGAGGCACTCCGGGTGCGGCTAACACGAGTCGCTATCCTGAGGAGCGACTAGATTCTGAATACTACAAAAACTAAAGGATCCTAGCTAAGATACAGCTCTCAAAACTAATTAATCACTTTCCAATCTAGCTTCAATCAATTCAAAGTCCATCCTCTTCTCTCAATTCAACATTCATCCTCTTCTCTCAAATCCATATGCATGCATATCCCCTGTATATAGATACACACCCTCTCCATCTCTCTCGCTTCCTCCCCAATTCCAATGACTTCCCTATCAAAATCCCTCCCCCTCTACCTCGCCACCGCCCTCTGCACCGTCGTCGCCTATGTCCTCCTCAGCGCCCTCTATCGCTGCCTCTACAGACTCCTCTCTCGACAACTGCAGCGCAGATCATCAGCACCATCAAATGAAAATAACAATAGCACATCAACACCAAGAAGTAGCATGATGCTCGAGCTCGTCGGTGACCCAATAACAAGAACCCAGCTCCAGGCACACCCGTGCTAACCTACACGGACGCGGAGAGCGATAGTGCTGACGCTTGCGCAGTGTGCCTTGCTGATTATGTTATGGGGGATGAGATCAGGGTGTTGCTGAATTGCAAGCACAGGTTTCACAAGGACTGCGTCGACCGGTGGCTGATCACGAGGTCCTCATTCTGCCCAATTTGTCGAGAGCGGGCGATCGTGAGGCCCGCGGAGCACGGCGGTGAGATTGATGGTGGTGAGAGTAGGCTGAGTGTGGATGAAGATAATTTGGAGTACTACCCCCGAAGATTGCAGGTGCAGTTGGAGATCAATGTGGTGCCCCATGGCCGACTCTTTTGAGTGGTAATATGTGATTTGTTGTATAGCTGCAAGATTTGGTGCTAAATTAGTATGCTGATAGGGCTCAAAAGGATATCAAGGAATGAAACATTTTGTAGGTTTTTTTATGAAGTTGTTAGTAAAAACAAAGGTAGAGTTTTTTCTAATAATCACCTCTGATTAAGTCCCTTTGTATTTTATATGCTATTCAAAATTAGCTTTTGAGAGTAATATATGTTTCTGTAGGCTTGGCTAGGCTATCCCATGTTGACGTTGAGCCTAAGCCCAAGCCAGAGTTTAGGCCTAGCCCAAGAGGCCAGCTCATTCTGAATCTAGATTGGTTTAGTAGAACGCCCAACGTGGGCTATCGGATTGAGTCAATGGATGAGATCTATTGAGGGTTTAGGATACTCCTACAAGGGCTTAGACTAAGGTTAACCTCCTATATACAAGGAGGACAATCCCTCCCTCTTTCTACATACAATTTTGTACAACTGCTTGCAACTCCATCATCCTCTTCAAGCATCTAACAACGATTGTCTATTCTGCTTGGATTGTGAATTGTGACGAAGGATTCTTGCAGAGTTCAATGTAGTTTCTTCCACTGTCAAGAGGAAGATCACTCTTTCTAGGAGAAACCCTTCGCTTTAAAGAGGTACGCCGCTACGATATCAATATGGTTTATGTATATGCATATGTAGATACCTCAAAATTATTATTTTGGTATCAGAGCGTTGGTAAGGGCTCTTCTCCTTCAAAATTATTTTTTGATCTCTTGTGAAGATTAAAGTTTCTATATTTGATTATCAATTAATAATATGGATTATGTGTGGATTGAATTTTTCAAAAATCAAATTCTTATGAAAAGGTGGAATTGAAAACCCTAGAAAATCAAAATGAAGAATCGGGCTGCAGCCTTGGCGGCGCTGGCCCATTGGCTGGAGCGCCAGACGCACACCGCCCCATCGCAGCCATAGTAGCGCTCGGCTGTTGGCCAAGAGGATCATGGCGTCCATCTTAAGCGATCAAATAAAAAGTTTCTTATCATGATATTGTATATCGATGACATACTGATGGCTTCTAATGATCTGGAGATGATCGCTACCACGAAGGTCTAGCTGACATCGAACTTCGATATAAAGGACATGGAGTTACGTGTTTGAAGTTAAGATCTACAAGGATTGATCTTAGAGGGTTCTTCGTCTCTCGCAAGAGACATACCTGAGGAACGTCTTAAAAAGATTCAAGATGCATTACTGGAAACTTATATCGAGTCTAGTTGAAAAGAATCATCATCTTAGCCTTCAAGATTGTCTGCAAACTCCTGAGTAGCAGCAGCAGCAGATGTGAGTATACAGCACTTTAAAACCATCGGGTGCTTGATATATGCAATGTTGTGTACAAATATATCCTTCAACAATGGATTACTAAGTAGTTTCTAATCGAATTGGCCCCTCTCATTGGCAAGAGGGTACTGAGATGAGAGCATGGCTGAATACGTGTTGCATTATGACGGATCAGATTTGCGCTCCAGGATACACAAACACGGATTATATTTGCGTCGCAATTTGGTCGAGCGAAAATCGATCTGCGTACACCTTACTCGGAAGAGGGACGATCTCTTGGTGTAGTAAGAAACAATCAGTAGTGACACTATTAACCATGAAAATTGAGTACGTCATAGCTTCAACAGCAGTAACACAAGAAGCGATTTCTTCGGGACCTTGAGGTTGTACCGCATGCATCAGATTCAGTTACTCTTCGTTGTGATAGCATGGTAGCGATAAATCATTTGAAGAATGCAAGTTACCATGCAAAGACTAAGCATATAGATGTAAAGTTTAACTTCATCAGAAACTGATCAGAAGAAGTCATACTTGAGTACATATCAATGGAGAGCATGGTTGCTGATCCACTAACCAAGTCATTGACTATTCTTTGTCTTGAGTTATGTTAGAGCATTAGGTCTGTATAGATGGTGATGTTGATGTACTACTAATGATAGTATAGATTTATGTTCTCTGAATGATACACTATTTTTGGATGGTTGGCAGTCAATAACATAATTTATATTTTTCCCTCAAGTCGTCAAGTGATAGGAATCAGTAGGTGCCCCAGAACATTCCAGCTATACTGGCACCTCTTTAGCATCCTCATCATCTAGCCTATCCCTAATTTATTATTAATATCAAATTAGTAGTACATAAGAGTTCAATCAAATGAAAATCAATAAAACCTAAAACTAGGCATGCTACAACCATGATAAAAAAAATAAAAAAAGAACAAAAAACTATAGCAGACCACCACCAAGTAGGAGCGACAATGCTTGGATCCCTAGACACAAGACAATCTGCAACTCGATATCCTCTCGGTACATATGAGTAACGGCGAAGTCCATCTGAGTAAGATAATCCAAACAAGGTGCCCCATCCAAGGGTCCCGACGGGAACATGAACGAAGCAGAGCCACCAAGTAAGCGAGTCACTGTCTAAGC
Source organism: Agave tequilana (assembly GCA_038442645.1). Taxonomy (NCBI): domain Eukaryota; kingdom Viridiplantae; phylum Streptophyta; class Magnoliopsida; order Asparagales; family Asparagaceae; genus Agave; species Agave tequilana. The sequence goes on along the minus strand of JAVJIF010015221.1, from coordinate 48,513 downwards.
ACAGCCACCTCCAACTAAAAGACCAAGTACACTAAATCGCATGGACAACAGCAAGCCATCTTAGCCTCGAAAGCAAAGCAAGCGCTAAGGGCAATAGCAAAATAGTTGACAAAGCGTCTGCATGTACGAAAGACTCCAGCACAACCAGGAAGACCCGGGTCTCTGAAAGTTACCCCATCCATGTTGACTTTAAGCCATCCTAGAGGAGGAGGGCGCCAAATGACCTCCACAATGCGCGGGGCTTTAGTTGGGTGGCCATCCACCTGATATCTTCGTAGAGCCAGGAGCTCATCAAAAGAATTCTACATTGTGCCAGTCTGTAGTGAATCTACCTCACCAATGGATGGCCCCAAGAGCCTCAGCAAAAACAGCCCGACGCCCCTAAAATGTAACATGATTGCGGAGCAATCATACCCAGAGAACAGAAACAATGTCAGCCTGCCAAAGAGACCAAAGTTGAGTACTAACTGACCACATCACCTCCCTCCGAAGATTCAGAACAAGCCCATTAAGGTAGAGACTGAAAAACACCTAGAGGGGGGGTGAATAGGTGTTAATGCTAATCTAATGATCTTTTTAAACAAGTATGTATGTATGCTGCAACCGGTCACTCAAAATAAGAAATTGAAGCCGAATTCCCGTGAAGGGCTCTAAAACGTCTCCTCTTTGATTCCTCTAGATTATGAGCTGAGGCGCGTAATTGCTTTCTTATTGAGATGAGTAAATACCGAAAAATGCAAGTAAATAAAATGGGTGCAATAATGAAGTGCAAGTAAGAGATATCACATGATAGAAATGAAAAACAACGAAAAACAATAAGGAAACCAATCGCAAACACAAGGAATTTGTTTCGAGATTCGAGCCAATGCTCAAGGTCCCCGCCTCCACCACCGTAAAGGATTTTCACTAAATCCACAAAGGGAATTTTCACACCGGAACCTTTACACCCAAGGGGATTACAATTGGTCCACAGAAGACCGGAGTACCCAACTCCTACCAATCCAACCTCTACACAAGAGGGATCTCAACACAAGAAAATACAAGTAGCTAGGTGATCAAAAGATCACAAACTTCTCTCTTACAACTTATAGAGTGGAGATGATTTTTGGCTTAAGAAGTGAAGTGAGAAAATTCAGTTGTAAATAAGTAAAAAGGAGCTTGAAAACAACTGAAAAAACTTTAACCAAGAAAGCACTTTTAGAAAGTGAGAGCTTGAAAACTTTTCTCTTCTTTAGAAACTTGAAAACAATAGGGATTTTCTTGAATTCAACAAGGGACCAATGACCTCTATTTATAGGGATTAGATAAGAGCAATTCATCATTGAAACTAGGTCAATAGGTCAGATTATAGGCACAAGAAAATCAAGGATAGCTGAAAGAAACATCTAAATTAAAACCAGAAAACAGATTTCAAGAAACTAGCCGTTGGGGGCTGCAGGCGGCTGTCGGTCGACCGGCCCGGTCGACCGACAGTCTATCTGGTAAAAGAGTCGTTGGACTCGGTCGACCGGTCAGTCGATCGCAGGCTAAACAAAAAAGAAATGTTTGTTCTGTCGGTCGACTGGCCCGATCGACCGACAAAACCCGAGAGCAAGGGTCAGTCAGTCCATCGACCGGTCCGGTCGACCGGCAGACGTGCACAAACGTGCACGCCAAAGCCACAAGGCCCGGTCGACCGGTCCGGTCGACCGATCTGGCCTGAAACAGATCCGGTGGACCGCCTGGTCGACCGTTAGGCCTGAAACAGTATTATTTTGGAAATATTTTTGAACTTTGAAGAATTTTTAAAATATTTTTAAATGGTTTGATGATTAAGTAGTATGCTATAAGGGATGAGATACATGATTTAAAGTAGATGTAAAAATATGAAATATTTTGAGACATGTATATCAATCAAGACATGCACCTAATCCAACTAACCAAAACAAAAATCGTATTTTGAAAAAAAATGAAAGTGTGTGTGTGTTATCTTGAGCCAACTTATCATAACCTTACTCTTTAACATACTAATTCTTACAAAGGTTTTAGGTGACTACAAGATCTTCAAATTTGGGCTTCTCCATATGTAATGTTGAATAACTTGAATTCTTGATCCTGAATTGAGTCAACTTAAGTCAAAAATACTTTCCTTTAGGGAAGAAGACATCATAAATCCTTAGAACCCTGAAACACACTTAAATACTAAAAAATGATTAGTACAAATAACTATATATGTTTTGTAATCATCAAAACTTAAAAATCGGATGATTGTAACCTTGGGCTAACAATCTCCCCTTTTTGATGATGACAAAACATATGAGTTATTAACAAAAAAATGGGGAAAATGGGAAAGAAGCTTGGAGGCTCCCCCTCAAATCATGCTATATATATGAATGGCTATATACATGAATGAAAAGTAAAAACAAGAACTTGGCATAAGAAAGACATAATAATTCAAAACATATAGCTCAACAAACAATAACTCAAAACATAAAACACATAACTCAAAACTCAAAACTCATAACTCAAAACTCAAAATACATAACTCAAAACTCATAACTCAAAATACATAACTAACTTTTTCTCCCCCTTTTTGTCATACATCAAAAAGGGTAAACATTATTAAAAAATTTTCATGATCCATAACACAAACATTCAATTCACCACAATTAAAGGAAAATCTAGTATAGTCTAGTGGTTTTGTAAATATATCGGCAAGTTGAAAATCGGTAGAAACATAATCAATGTCAGTATCACCTTTCTCATAATGATCTCTAAGAAAGTGATACCGAATGTCAATGTGCTTAGTCTTATTATGTTGATTTGCATTTTTAGTCATATGAATACTACTAGTATTATCACAAAATATTTTAATATGGTCATAATACAAATCATAATCAAGGAGAGTATGTTTCATCCAAAGGACTTGTGCACAACAAGCCCCCACTGCAACATACTCCGCCTCGACGGTTGAGAGGGCTACCGAATTTTGTTTCTTGAAAGACCATGAAATAAGACAATTACCGAGAAATTGACATGTTCCACTTGTACTCTTCCTATCCACGCTACAACCCGCATAGTCAGCATCCGAAAAACTAGTCATTGAAAATTGTCCGGTCTTCGGATACCACAAACCCATTTCAATTGTGCCCTTAAGGTATCTAATAATGTGTTTTATCGCAATCAGATGGGACTCTTTAGGACATGATTGAAATCGAGCACAAAGACAAACACAGAACATAATATCCGACCTACTAGCCGTTAAATACAATAAGCTACCAATCATGCTACGGTAGAGTTTAATGTCTACATTTGTACCTTGTTCACTTTGTCAAGCTTTGTGGTGGTAGCCATGGGAGTTTTGCTTGTCTTAGCCCCTTCAAGCCCAAATTTCTTGATAAGTTCTTTCGTGTACTTGGCTTGATTGATGAAAATCCCATCCTTCTTTTGCTTGATTTGGAGACCAAGGAAGTAGTTAAGCTCGCCCATCATAGACTTCCTCCTTCATCCATGATTCAAAAGTTTTGCAAAGATTTTCATTAGTAGAACCAAATATGATATCATCAACATATATTTGAATTATAAGTATATCATTTTCAACATGTTTTGTAAACAAAGTAGTATATATTTTTCCTTTATTAAAACCATTAGAAATAAGAAATGAAGAAAGTCTTTCATACCCAGCCCTAGGGGCTTGTTTTAAACCATAAAGAGTTTTATCTAGTTTGAAAACAAAATCCGGATGTGTAGGATCAACAAACCCGGGGGTTGTTCAACATACACCTCCTCTTCAATAAATCCATTTAAGAAAGCACTTTTTACATCCATTTGAAAAAGTTTAAAATCTTTATATGAAGCAAATGCAAGTATCATCCGTATGGCTTCAAACCGTGCTACGCGTGCAAAAGTTTCCTCAAAATCGATACCTTCAACTTGAGTGTAACTTGAGCCACTAACCTAGCTTTATTCCTAACAACATTTCCCGACTCATCTAACTTATTCTTAAAAATCTACTTAGTACTAATTGTTGGTCTATCGTGAGGCTTAGGAACAAGATGCCAAACTTGGTTGCGCTCGAATTGATAGAGCTCCTCTTGCATGGCAAGCAACCAATATGAGTCGCCCTCGGTTTCGAGGAAGTTTTTTTGGTTCAAAATGGGAAATAAATGCATAGTTCCCACAAAGATCATGAAGTTTAGAACGAGTAGTTACCCCTTTTGATACTTCACCTATAATAAGAACCTTGAGATGATGTGGATTGAATCTCCAATCTTTTGGAAGTGGTTGAGTTGTCTCCACTTCAACTTCTTAAACTTCATTTTCTTCATCACCCTTTGACATGTCTTCAAGAGTAGGTGAGTCCTTCAAAGTAATTTTCTCCACGTCTTCATTTAGGGAATCTATTTCTACAACATTCTCAACAAATACATTAGATTCCTCAAACTTTACATGTATAGATTCTTCAATAGTCAAGGATGACTTATTGAAAACTCTATAAGCTTTACTAGTGTTAGAGTAACCAACAAAAATTGCTTCATACGATTTTGCATCAAATTTACCTAAATTATCTTTAGTATTCAAAACAAAACATTTACAACCAAAAACTTTAAAGTATGAAACATTTGGTTTTCTTGAAAAATAAATCTCAAAAGATGTTTTAGAAGTGTTTTTGCATAAGAAAACCCTATTTGATATGTAGCAAGATGTGTTAACGGCTCGGTCCATAGATAATGAGGGAGACCGTACTCATTTATCACTGTCCTAGCCTTCTCTTGTAATGTACGATTTTTTCTCTCAACTACTCCATTTTGTTGTGGAGCTCTAGGACAAGATAGTTCATGCTTAATTTCATGTTTTTTGCAAAAAGTGATAAAGGGTTGGTTATTGAATTCACCACCTCTATCACTTCTTATTCTTAAAATAGAAGAATCTTTTTCCTTTTTAACTCTTTTCTTAAACGCTTGAAAATATAAAAAGGCTTGATTTTTGTGTTCTAAAAAGAAAACCCAAGTAAAACGAGAGAAATCATCAACTAAAACGAAAGCAAAACGATTCCCACTTAGACTTTTGGTTTGTGTAGGACCAAACAAATCCATATGGATCAACTCCAAAGGTCGTGATGTCATGATATCCTTGATTGATTTGAAAGAGGACTTGTTTGTTTCCCAAGTTGGCACGCATCGCAAATGCGATCCTTTTCAAATTTCAAGTAAGGAATACCTTTCACATTTCCTTGTTGTTTAATCTAGATAGATGGTCAAAAGAAATGTGGTCTAATCTCCTATGCCACAACCAAGAGTCATCATCGAGGGCATTCAAACAAGTAGCATTGTATAGCATTTTAGACATATCAATCATGTATACATTATTTTCACGAAATCCGAAAATATACATGTATTGGATTGTCTATCATTAACACTACATGCTAGGTCATCAAAAACAACATTAAAACCTTTATCACAAAGTTGACTAACACTCAAGAGATTATGCTTGAGGCCATCAACTAAAACAACATTTTCTATTAAAGGAGATGTACCAAGTTTAATATTATCAATACCAATGATTTTTCCTTTGGCGTCATCTCCGAAGGTGACGGTGCCACCTTCATGATATCTTGATAGGGTTGCAAAATTGTTGATATCCCAAGTCATGTGCCTTGAGCAACCACTATCAAGATACCATCACTCCTTACGTTGTTGGGTTTTGGAATGTACCTACATCATTTAACAAATTTGTTGACTTTGGTACCCAAACTTTCTTGGGCCCTTGAATGTTAGTATTCCGAACCCAAACATGATTATGCGATGCATTAATCCTATCATAGCAAAATTTAATCAATTAACCTTTACGGCCACAATATGTGCATGCATAAACTTTACCATACATGAATGCATGATGAGTGTGTGGACTGTGAGCATGTTTAGGGTGCTTAGCATGATATAAAGGTTGTGATTTATAAACATGAGTATGAGTAGTATGTGAATGTTTCTTTGGGACATGTTTCTTAGAAAACATAGCCTCAGTCTAGTTTTATCAAATTCACATTTCTTCAAAACTACTCCTAATGAATCAATTTTCTTCTTTAGAAAGGAAATCTCGTTTTCATCAATTTGTGAAAATTTATCTTTGCAAGAAATTTTATAGTCATCAAAATCCTTTTGAGTAGAAGAGAGAGTTGAAAACAATTCATCCTTTTCTTTTGTGAAAATGAAAACTTTGTGGTTGAGTGATTCATTTTCCTTTTTCATTTTCAAGTATTTCTTTTTGAGAAAATCATAGTTATAAGATAGTTCTTCAAAAGCTTCTCCTAGTTCATCTATAGATAGTTCACAATCAATGGATGTATCAGGAGTTACCTTACTTGTGCTTTCATTTGCCATGAAGCACATGTTGGCGGTGTCGACTTCCTCATCGGATTCACTCTCCGAATCCCAAGAAGCCTTTATAACTTTCTTTTTGTATGGCTTCTTTGAGGTGGAGGGTTTGCCTTTGTTTTTCGGACATTCCGCAACAATGTGACCCGGCTTCCGGCAATTGAAGCAAATGATTTTCTTCTCTTCTTTACCTTGCCATCTCTTTCTATTTTGGAACTTTGCCTTATTGTACATTTTCTGAATGTTCTTTACAAGAAGAGAAAGATCTTCATCATCCTCTTCTTCATCATCCTCGTCGGAGTAGGTGGAAGAGCTCTTGAAGGCAATAGCTTTCTTCTTAGGAGGAGCCATCTCTTCTCTTACTTTTCTTTTCATCTCATGGGTCTTGAGATTCCCAATGAGACCGATAAGCTCCATTTCTTCCTTGTCATTGAGCTCCTTCAAAGTTGTGGCTTTGACTTCCCAAGATGGAAGGAGTGCACGGATGATCTTCCTCACTTTTTGGTCGTTGTCAATGTCGTCACCTAAAGAAGAAAGTCCATTAGTAATCTTTGTAAACTTAGTAACCATATCATCTATGGTTTCATTCTCTTGCATAGAAAAGTTTTCATATTAGGAACGAAGAAGGTCGATTTTTGTCCTCTTTACTTGTGAAGTTCCCTCATGAGTGACAAGTAGGTGAGTCCAAATCTCATAAGAGGATTTGCAATAATTGACTCTAGAAATATCATCGTCATTAAGAGCTTGAAGCAAGGCATAGTGTGCCTTATCATTAGCGTCAAACTCTTTCGTGGCAATATCGGACCAAGTGTCCGCATCACCAAGGGGTGCACTAAAAAGTTTGGTCACTGCCTTGCAACCCGGCTCCCTAAGGATTGCAAAAATACAGTCATCTTAACCTTCCATATGGGAAAGTTAAGGCAATCAAACTTGGGTGGGGTCTTAATTCGTTCGGCCATTTTTACTAAGTGTATGAGGATGAAAAATGAATAGAGTGATTAGCAATATAGGATATCTCTAAGGTTGTTAAGCCAAGAGCCTAGAGACCATAGCTCTGATACCAATTGAAAAACACCTAGAGGGGGGTGAATAGGTGCTAATGCTAATCTAATGATCTTTTTAAACAAGTATGTATGTATGATGCAACCGGTCACTCAAAACAAGAAATTGAAGCCGAATTCCCTATGAAGGGCTCTATAACTTCTCCTCTTTGATTCCTCTAGATTATGAGTTGAGGCGCGTAATTGCTTTCTTGTTGAGATAAGTAAAGACCGAAAAATGCAAGTAAATGAAATGGGTGCAATAATAAAGTGCAAGCAAGAGATATCACAAGATAGAAATGTAAAGCAATAAAAAACAACAAGGAAACTAATCGCAAACACAAGGAATTTGTTTCGAGCTTCGAGCCATTGCTCTACGACCCCGCCTCCACCCCCGTGAAGGATTTCCACTAAATCCGTAAAGGGAATTTTCACACCGGAACCTTTACACCCAAGGGGATTACAATTGGTCTACACAAGACCGGAGTACCCAACTCCCACCAATCCAACCTCTACACAAGAGGGATCTCAACACAAGGAAATACAAGTAGCTAGGTGATCAAAAGATCATAAACTTCTTTCTTACAACTTCTTATAGAGTGGGGATGATTTTTGGCTCAAGAAGTGAAGTGAGAAAATTCAGTTGTAAAGAAGTAAAAAGGAGCTTGAAAACAACTGAAAAAACTTTAACCAAGAAAGCACTTTTAGAAAGTGAGAGCTTGAAAACTTTTCTCTTCTTTAAAAACTTGAAAACAATAGGGATTTTCTTGAATTCAACAAGGGACCAATGACCTCTATTTATAGGGATTAGATAAGAGCAATTCATCATTGAAACTAGGTCAATAGGTCAGATTATAGGCACAAGAAAATCAGAGATAGCTGAAAGAAACATCTAAATCAAACCAGAAAACAGATTTCAAGAAACTAGCCGCTGGGGGCTGCAGGCGGCTGTCGGTCGATCGGCCCGGTCGACCGGCAGTCTATCTGGTAAAAGAGCCGTTGGACTCGGTCGACCGGTCGGTCGACCGCAAGCTAAACAAAAAAGAAATGTTTGTTCTGTCGGTCGACTGGCCCGGTCGACCGACAAAACCCAAGAGCAAGGGTTAGTCAGTCGGTCGACCGGTCCGGTCGACCGGCAGACGTGCACAAACGTGCACGCCAAAGCCACAAGGCTCGGTCGATCGGTCCGGTCGACCGATCTGGCCTGAAACAGATCCGGCCGACCGTTAGGCCTGAAACAGTATTATTTTGGAAATATTTTTGAACTTTGAAGAATTTTAAAATATTTTTAAATGTTTTGAAGATTAAGTAGCATGCTATAAGGGATGAGATACATGATTTAAACTAGATGTAAAAATATGAAATATTTTGAGACATGTATATCAATCAAGACATGCACCTAATCTAACTAACCAGCACCTAATCTAACTAACCAAAACAAAACCGTATTTTGAAAAAAATGAAAGTGTGTGTGTGTGTGTTATCTTGAGCCAACTTATCATAACCTTACTCTTTAACATACTAATTCTTACAAAGGTTCTAGGTGACTACAAGATCTTCAAATTTGGGCTTCTCCATATGCAATGTTGGATAGCTTGAATCCTTAATCCCGAATTGAGTCAACTTGAGTCAAAATACCTTCCTTTAAGGAAGAAGACATCTTGAATCCTTAGAACCATGAAATACACTTAAACAGTAAAAAATGATTAGTACAAATAACTATATATGTTTTATAATCATCAAAACTCAAAAACCGGATGATTGTAACCTTGGGCCAACAGAGACAATGTCCAAAAGCAGAGGACATCGCATCCTATAAACCCCATACAAAAAGACATTCCAAAAAGAGGTGTTACAAATCCTCCTCCGCAACAATAACATAATTTAAATATTAGTGTATAAAACTTGTTAAGATCTTTGGAATTTGAATGAGCATAAAAATTAGGCATGCCAGGCAGGTTAAGGTTGATAGTTTTGCACGAGCAGTCGCCTTTGATGTTGTATGAGTATCGGGCTTGGATGAGATGCAAATGATTATGTATGCGCCGATCAATATGATTACGGGACAACATCATGAATACATTCAAAGCATCGTCTCGAAACGAGTCAAGATGATATCACCATTGGATATTGCACCCAAAGTCACAATGTGATAGAAAAGATAGATTTCTAAGATCTTTATAGCTATTGTGTAGCCAGGCGTGCATCTCCACTGGAAGCAAGGGATTGCTTGCCGAGTGGGAGTTGGGAAGTCTGAGCGAGGTGGACCCACAAATAGATTAGGATTTGTATAGTGTTGTGTTCACTAGTGTGTGCTCAAAGAGATGCTTTATCGTAACACACAATCATATTGTGTGTGCCGGGAGACCATCATATTGGGTAGGTGAATGAACCCTTCTTCGCTAGTATGTGAGCCAAATGACATGTAGAGAACACATTTGGTCATTGTGTTTCTCACCTTTATCTTCAGAGACATTTGGTTGTGTTGGAAGGCTGAAGGCAGTGTTACTACTTTAACGCTCTTCCTACACTCATGATTGATTCGAGTGGGTGGGAAGCGATTAAGAAAGTAGTTGTTTTTATCTGGAATGATAGCAATGCAGAAGGAAGATCACCTACATGTCTTTTGGCAGAGTGTCTGCATCCGAAACTTCATTTTGACTGCGGACCATACCAAACTGTTCCGTGGTGAAGTGATATTCTCCTTTATTAATTGAAGAATTGGGAATATTCGATCCGAAGAAATGAGCTGGTGCATCTGGGGTAAGTCATGACCTAAACTTGTTTTCATAATAGATTAGAAGAATTGTACTCGCTCTATCTAGAGTTTGTAGTCAGTATGATCGTGGGGACGCGAAGTTGGTGTATGGCTTAAGATGAAGGCGTCCCACTATTGTACGAGTGAGAGTATATTAAACTTGCCTGGGTCGGCCCATGATGAGGTCGAACCTAAGCCCAATCAAAGTTTAGGCCTAGCCCAAGAGACTAACTCATTCCTAATCTGAAGAGGTTTAGTGGAGCGCCCAATGTGGACCATCGGATAGAGTCAACGAACGAGATCTATTGAGGAATTAAAATATTCCTATAAGAGTTAAGACTAGGGTTGGCCTCCACTGTACAAGGAGGACAACCCCCCTCTTTCTACATGCAATTGTGTGCAACTACTTCAACTCCATTTATTTAAATCCTAATGCATTTGTTTGTTCACAAGAAATTATGAAGTTTTCAAGTGACCTTCAGGCTTTTCACAATTTTGTTTGCTTTTGGAGAGAAGTATTTGAAGAGGTTAAAAGATTTCAGTGAATCTTAAAGCAAATTATCTGATATGCCTGCCACGTAGAACTATGCCAGCATTTATAATCGGAAAGAAATGACTATAAAGGCACATGAAAAGTCAAAAAAAAAAAGAAGTAATCTTTTCTATATTTTAAAGATTTTTTTTCTGAGAATCTTGTGATCAACTATTCGGTAATTTTTACATCAAAGCGTTCACCTAGGTGCTTCAATTTTTTTTGAAATACTTCGAAGACTTCAGATTCTTCCGTGTAAACAAACAGCTTCTGAACGTACGCCACGGCAATTTGAGAAAAATGGTGTTGGAAGGAAGCAGAGGAGAAAAAGAAACTGCTGGTAACCAAAAGGACTGTCCTCTCGATTATATACGAGGGACTTAATAGCAAATCTAATGAATTTGGGGATTTTTTTTTTTTTTTTTGGGTGAAATTAACTGTGATGTTGGGAGTAATTAGTTTTTTTTTTCAAAACGTGGCATTAGAAAGAAGCTAATTTCATTTTTCTTTTTTTTTTTTTCCCTTTTCCCATCTCTTTTGTTCTTTTTCCTTTTTTATTCTTAGAGAAAAAGGGTTATGAATTAATATCAGAAGATACTATCTAGAAACGGAGAGGCAGCCAAAAAGAAGAAGAAGAAGAGCAAACTGCTGGAAATTTTGATTTGGTTAAATCTAAATCGAACCCCTAAATAATTTTCTTCGCCCGCTGTATCCATGTATGATCAAAATCTTTTCTAGTGATAATTTTCTTCGCCCGCTGTATCCATGTATGATCAAAATCTTTTCTAGTGTAATAAGAGAAACGGAGCTAGTGAAACCTGATTAATTGATAAAAATAGAGGAGTGAGTTGTGATGAGCTCTAAATTCAAGTCAAACTACGGCTTACATATCGAAAGAAAAAAAAAAGGAACGGGGGATTCAAACTTGAAATCTTTTACAAGTATTTCTAAAATTACATGTGTTAGATATCAGGCATGTTTGTTTCGCCTTAAGTAGCCGCAAGTCGTAAGTCGTAAAACCTCTTTTCTATTTTCTGTTGTTTATTTCGCTGAAAAACAACTTGCTTCAGTTAATTTTGTGGTCATGTAAATTTCACTTTTACACTCAAATTTTCTCATTTGCAGCTGCTACAGTTAATTTTGTGGTAATGTAAAGCCTACTTGTACATTTGTAGTAAAGTAGTTACTTAATAATTAATATATAATTTAATATTATTAAATATTAAAAAATTTTAAATTTTTTAATTATTTTATATTTTTAATCTAGTTTTTTATTATTTATTATTATTATTTTAATATTTAATATTTTATTATTTTACTTTAATATTGTTATTTAATACTTTATTATTTTATTTATACCAAATTTTTAATATTTTGTTTAGATTTAATATTTATTAATATAACAATATTATGCTTTAATATAGAATTACTATATATTAATTTATTTATTTTTAAAATAAATAATTACTTTATTAATATTATTATTATATATTAATATTTATTAAGTTAATATTGTAATAATAATTCATTATTATAATATTATAATAATAATTTATTATTAAAAATATAATTATATTTTAATTTGTTAATTTTATATTTTAATAAAATTTAATATTATAATAATTTTTAAGTATTTTATAATATTATAATATTATAGCTATATTTTATTTTTTTTCTTAATATCTTTTTAATATCTATGTTTTATTAGTATTCTTACAATTTTATTAATGTCCTATAGATTTTCTTAAAATTTTATAATTATTTATTTAGTTAATATTTTAGTAATATTTTACTAATTATACTAATATTTTATTAATATTATTGTTATAAACAAAACATTAAAGTTATTAATATTTTATCTCAAATTTATTAATACAATTTAATTTTCAATAGTAGATTAATTTAATAGTATTTATAATATTTAAATCACTGCTACAATTAATTTTGTGATAATTTTTTTTGCTTACACTTTTACATGCTATAGTTTACATTTCTCATTCTCATTTTACGACTGACGACTTGCAGCTACGGCTTACGACCTGCAGCCACTTGTAGCAAAACAAACAGGCTCATCATAACAGGAGTGAAGGAGCCACCAATGCTCTTTAAAACAAAGAGATGTGTTAATTTTGAGTAATGTTAATTGTACTATTAATATTGTACTACTATTAAATTGACAAGTGAGTCACACAAATAATCCATAAGAGTAAACTTTAATAGTAATATAATATAATATAAAACTAATAGTACAATATGCATCCAATTTTCCATGTCCACTCTGATTCTCCCCAAAAAGTACCATCCTGTTGTTGGGCTTAGCAGGCATGTTGGATTTCCTCGTATTTCTCCAAATGAAAATTGTTTAATGACATGAATAATGATAAGGGCCTCTTTGTTTTAGAGAAAATGAACTTGAAAGTGTCCATTTTTCTGAATTTATGAGCCTCATGTACTTTTCTGTGACATTGTCACAGAAAAGTACATGAGGCTCATAAATTCAGAAAAAATGGACACTTTCAAGTTCATTTTCTCTGAAACAAATGATTGACAAAAAATTAAAGGGGCTGGAAAGTGAATTTTAAAACTGTAAAAAATTGACAACCTCTATTCATTTATGGGCCTCATAAAAAATTTGAGCCCCACTAAAGAGCGTGTTTGTTTGAAAATGGGTTTGTTTGGCAATTTGAGCCCCACAAAACACTGTTTTGCTGGCAGGTTGGGCTTTTTCTCTAGGATTTCTGATATTGTCAGAATTTCAAATTCCACTTTTCTTGCCTAACAGGCTCTAAATTGACCAATACATGTAGCTATAGTTTTAGGCCCACATACTACTCGTGAACCATGCTAACTTGTTAGTCTACTTGAGCAAGCCTAAGAATGGCACGACAAGATCCACTTTCAATCCTAGCTGGAATCTATGTGGTGCTTCGATTTAACTTGATTCCTTTTTCCCATCTTCCAAAATAACAAAATAAAACGCTTTTGTCTCCCTTAAATTGCAAATTCCACTTCATTATTGTTGCTAGGTTTAAATGTTTAGCACGTGCAACTACACGTCAACTAAAAGAGAAATAAATTTACTTTTTCTCTTCTTAGATATGAAGAGCACTATAGACTTTTTCTCTGTTATCAGACTTGTTTAATGAAATACAGATTATCAAACTCTCTCTCTCTCTCTCTCTCTAAATTCTTCTATTTCTCTCTTAACTCTCTTTACTGCTCTTTTCTCTCTCTAAATTCTTCTCTCTCTCTCTATAACCCCCCCTCTCTCTAAATTCTTCTCTATTTCTCTCTGAAGTCTGAACTCTCTTTCTTCTCTTTTCTCTCTCTAAATTCTTCTCTATTTCTCTCTAAACCCTATCTTCTTCTTTCTCCTATCTTTTTCTCTCTCTCTCTATCTAGTTCTACATCACATACATGAGCTATTATTATGTTCATGGTACTGTTATGAAATTGCTTCAGTTTCACTTCAGGGGTTAAAAATGTAATATCTTGTAATGATATCATATTAATGTTTGGTGGATTTTGGATAGTATTTATAGAATTCAACTGTTGGTCACCATATCATAGTCATCACTACATGGGCATACTCATGTGTCCTAGTAGTGCTATTCTTTTATGAATGAATTTAATCAACTTTTTACCTCAAAAAGGGATCATCCTTCACTAACTTATGACACATCATTTGAGGCGAAAATTTGATTTTGGGGGCAGACACTTGCAAAATAAATGTCTAAAACTTTGTATGCCTGTATGCAAGAGAATACTCTGCTTACTATGCCCAAAAATCCTTGAGCATGGAAGACTGTAGCTAATCTATATGCTATATCTGCACTTGTCAAGTGACACAATAGAGAGTTCAAGTGTGCATGACTGGTCCAGTTTCACTAGAATCTGGGTGAAATGCACCAATTAGATTTCATTGGGTTCTTGCATTAACTGTGAACTATATTAACAAAAAAGGATTACATAAATTCCAGACCTAGGTGTCATTCTTCTATTGGCCCCGCAGAGTAGGGCTAGTCTGCAAGATCCTGAAAATTGGGTAAATACTTCCATTTTCGGTTTAAACAATGTTACTGTTATTTGATTCCTGGAACAAATAAATTAAGATCTAAAGAATAACAAGAAGACATGGGTTCAGTCTTTCACTCCAATCACCTAGAGGTTTGTTTTACCTTGGTATTAACATTTTACAGAGGAGAAGTGTAGTTCCTCAGATATTTCAATTTTGAATAATTACTTTTCACTTCTTCATTTTTCCTCCAGTGATGTTTATAAAGTTCCGACACATAATGTAATTGGATAAAAGAAAGAAAATTCATGCTATTAAGTTCTGAACCTACGTGCTGAAAGACTTCTGCAGGCAGATTATATAGAGTTTAGCCCATAGTTATTGCAACAAGTTTAAAATTTCATCTAGATTTCAATTCTTACCAAACAGAAGAGAAATGATAGAATAATATTCTACATAAATCTCTAAAAGATACATATGAAAATTGCACTAGAATACTCAAAATTTAAACCTAAATCCCATTCAGTAAATGTTCTACAACAACCTAAAATTTTGGCTCACCAATCACACTAGATATGGCAAATGTGAAAAAGCAAACTCATCGCATGTTACCCTCTCTCAAGACATCGATCATGTCATATATTCTCTTGTCAGCCTTGGATTGCACCTGCATGAGCGCAATAATTTCGAGATTGAGCAATTGTTTTACAGAAATATATTAATGGAAATGGGACATAAAGTAAAACCTGAAACATTTAATATCCAAATACCTTCTTGGAGAGAAATATGGCAGCATCAATAGTTCCCTCAGCATATATGGAACGGCCGCAGACATTGTGTTGGAACTCAAAAGAAACTCTGATGGAAACACATCAAAAAACACAGCTCACTTAGCACAAAGGAACCGAGGAAGTTCAGTCGCAATCCAATAATGTATCTCAGGATAATTACTTACGTCTCATCAGGTGATTCGAGGTGGTACATATGGAATGCATGCCCATCAAGGTACTCTTCAGGGACACCTACCATCTCCAGTTGCTTCTTAGGATCTCTTATTTGTTTTATCTATGAACAAAGATAATGACAATTAAAAATAAGAAAAAGAATCTAAAGTTAAGGAATGAATCATTCATTTGGAGGACAGCCAGATGTGAACACATAAAAGGAAAACAAATGCAATTAACTATAACATGCTTCAAATGTTAAATCTTTTGAACAAATCTGAAGAGAATTAATGTGAATACAGACAATGGACCCATTTGTTTGGATGTTAAATCTTAAAGGTCGCTGAAGTGATGGTCTTGGAAAGCATTCATGTGGAGAATACCACAAATCTGAAATTATTTGACTAAGCCGACAGGCAATGAGAAATCCACAATTTGGTGTTATGCATGGATCTCTCTAAAGCCCCTTATCTCACATTCCTTGACTATAAGCAGTAATCTAATCTCCAACAATAAGAAAGCTATCTGATCAGTAGTGAAGCTAATCATTGGGATATTAACAAAATCTAGTGAACTATTTCTTCATTTATTCAGAACAGGGCTGCTCGAAAAATTGCTACCTCCAATCTCTGTCCCTATTTTACTAAAGAAAATCAGAAGAATTTATTTTGCCAACTTGCGTATGTATCATATCATTTGGAGTTATTAAGAACAAAAATGTGTCCAAGGAACTTATTCACACAAGAAGTATGAAGTTAGCCCTCTATGTAAGAAATGAGCAGAGGGATGTGAAGAATCATCTCTTTCTTAAATTTAAAGAGTCATCATATCTCTGGAATATTGGCTATTTGTCTCTGAATGCTTCGATTGATCATTTTGGAACAATGACAGAGCTCAAATAAACTTTTTTTTCCAAAGGAAGGTTCACAGAATCCTTTCTCATATGAAACAAAATTACTATCTGCATTGTCCTGAACCTATAGGAAAAAGGTGGTGCAGATCTTTTTCAATGATAGGGAACCAAAGCAAGTTCATTTCCTATGTATGCATTTAATTAGTGAATAACTCCCTTAAATTACAGATTACTGGCAAAGATATGACATGTCAGAGATGTTAAAGGAAGTTCATTCTCAAAGACTCAAAAGCTTTTATCATGACTCACACCATTACCACCTAAGGATGTTGAAGTTGAATTTTGATGGAGCTAAAAAATTATAACGTAAATGGTGCTGGTTTTGTTTTAAAAGATAGATCGGTTAAGCCAGTCTCGCAGATAAGAAGATAACTGCTAAGTGCTACCATCTCACAAAATCAACTGGAGTTCTTTACTTTATGGTGCTATGTCTCTATTACATATAATCCTTTTTTTATCATGGACCAGTGATGATTGAAGGGGATTTTTGAATTGCTATTCAAATATTATGTCATTCAATCCCTAGTGCATGGAATGTGTGGAACTTCCATTCAGTCTCACTCACTGTTCTTAAAATGTCTGAACTCATCAGTTAAACAGAAGTGCCATTGCCTCCACTATCTGGAAAAGAAAGCCGCATCATAAGCTCTTGATGAACAAATAAGGGACAGAACTAAGGATGCCTAGAGGCATTCTTTGACTTATCTATTTTAAATTTGTATGTCACGCACAATAAAAAAGAACCCAAGTTATTATTATTATTATTTTTTTTGCTCTTTTGGTCTTGGATATGTACTATTTTGGGCAATTGATCAGATTACAGGGAATTATCTATGCATGAATGAATTGGATTGACTCAGGCCAAGTCAAGACAAAGGAAGAGGTGGGTTTATAAAGAATCAACTCAGATCAAGGTAGAACAAAGTCAAAGAATTATGCCCTTCCAAGTTCTGACTTAAGTTCCTAGCAGAACTTGCATTGAAACGAATGCCTAGAACCTAGAAGTCATCAATTCTTGTAGAATTTGAATTCTACATCTCATTCGTTGCACAAAGCAAAACATCCACGAAAAGCAGTGCAAATTTCAATTAGGTAATGATTCATGAAATCCACACAGTTGACCTACAGCAGGTGAAGGCAAGGTGAGGACCACCTAAACTCCAAGTTTAAGTTTAAGTTGCAACAAATACTGATGGTAATCATTAAGCTTTTATAAGAAAGTTTCTTCCCCATAGTGTGTTAACTTTTAATACATAAAAATGTAAAAGATAGATTGGCAATGCACCTGGTTCAAATCAAATGAGACTCCCAGCTTCTGGAAGCATGCAATGACAGCTTTAGCTGTACCAGAGGTGTCTAATTTGCTTGCTTGATGTGACTCCATCACCTGTCAGTATGCTATGTTTAGAAACTTCTTAATTGTTCCTTGATGCCAATATACTTCATTAGCATGACAATTTTCAGTGTAATAATTGACTGCCTAATACTAGAAACATAGAGAACTCAACGATGAAGAGGGTAATTAATATAAAGATTTAGAATTCCATTAAATCCGAAAAAAGAAACATACAAAACCTTCTTTATTGTTGGCATTATAATAGCAATTTCAGTCTCAGAAGAAAATGAAATATGACAAAAACACATCAAGTTTACACACTTTTCAGTTGACTTTCATGGGTTCTTCCATCTATCTGCTGCAATATGTAACAATACTTGTGTAATGTAAACAGTGAAAAAAGCACAAACAGAATACGATGGAGAACCTAATTTTATTTCTTTGAAAATTGAAAATAAGAAATTACAAAATTGCTATTCATTATTTTCGAAACTATCCTCGACCATAAACACTAAACATAGAAGCACAGAGGAAAATTGCAAATGCATGCCTTCCAATAAACGGTTTTTTGACATGAATGGGGCTATTTTGTTTTGGCGGTCGTTTTTTATTTTTCTGGTGGTGATTGGGGTGGGTGGGGTTAAAAAAAAGATAAATAATGAAATACCAGCCCCCATAACCCCATAAATGAAATTTGGCTTTAATTCCCTTCCCTTAAGATTGTACTTTAATAAAATTTAGTTAAGGTCAATGTACATTAAATTGTATCATACGAGGGGTCCTATTTATAGGCTATTTGTCCTCACTGGCTTAATTTAACTTTTTAAACTTTTTTCTCCCCAATACCTTGTGCTTATTTCCAAGATTGAACATACACCTTTCGAATATTTCAAGTTCTAATGCAGTACCTGTAGTGAGTAACCTGAGAAGGCTCCTGGAAATTGATCTGCCATTATTTCCATGGCTGCAAGAAATGCAACAACCTACTCAAAGAAAGGAAGCAAAGAAACAGGTAAGGAAAGGAGAAAAGAAGAGGATAAGGATTAACTACAAACTGGAGAAATCCAAAAGAAAAGCATAAATCAAAGTATTCCCATTCATATAGATGGGAATTCAATGTGCACCTGTTTCCCCATCTGCGGAGAGATTACTGCATATACATTTGCATCTTGAACCGTCTTATACAACATCTGCCTATCACCTCCAGTTGTGCCCATCACAAAGGGGACACCAATCTTGCAATATAGTTCAGCATTATCTGCAGAAATTAACTCACAGGTAAAGTCAATCCTTTTGAACAGCGAGTACCGCAAGGCCCGAACCCCGGTTCCGGAACCGGCGGTTCCCGGTTCCAGGGTCGGAGGAACCGGAACCGGAGCGGGGCCGGCCGGTTCCGGTTCCGAAACCGGACGGTTCCCTTTTTTTCAAACACTAATGCAGTAAAGAGTATTAATATGAATAACTAAAAACTCTCAGTTGGTTAGAGCGTCGTGCTAATAACTTGAAGGTTGTGGGTTCGAAACTTGCAAAGGGCAAAAAAAAAATTTATAATTAGGCCAGGCATCTGGCCTGGGCCTTGGCCTTGGCCTGACCAGGCCGAGCCCAGTACATAAAAAAACGGTTTAGAACCGAGAACCACCTGTTCAGAACCGGAACCGGCGGTTCCCTGTTCGGAACCGAACCGGCCGCCCCAAGCGGCCAGTTCCGGTTCGGTTCTGGAACCGGCGGTGGGGCCGGTTCCGGTTCCCGCCAACCGGTACGGTTCGGCGGTTCAAACCGAATCAGGATCAGGTCTAAGAACTGCAACAGGAAAATTTTGACAAGAAATCAAGTGCAATATTCACTTTAATGTGTCAGTCTGTCTATTATTAGTTTTCAGTCATCACATTGTTGGTGGTGTAAAATAGATGATAAAAGAAACATGTGTCCAACTGAATGCTGGATAAGCCTTTTGTGTGCAGATTAGGGCTTAAAAATTCAATGACGCCCAGATGAACCAAATAGTATTTATGACCACTTATAGGTGCTTGTGTCTTGTTTCTTTGCAGCAAACAAAATGTGAAAAATATACCGACAAGAAATGGCACAGAAATCACTGAGAATGAGAGGGAAAAAATTTTATATTTACCATTCACAGCATCAGGCACAGTGTAATCCACCACTACAACATTTGGATGTTCGTTGAAGATGGAAGAGAGAACATGTTCTCTTTCAGGAGGGCCATATATCTGTATCTGTGTACTGCCCACGTGTAAAGCTTCACTAGACTTCTCTGAATTGCTGAATGTTACTGGAATTAGCTGAAGGCCAGCAGATACAGCTGCTTCTGCAACTGCCCTCCCCATTTTCCCGCCACATCCATTCACCTATCAAAATCAAAACTACTCAGATAGAAACAGAAGTACACATGAAAACCAGTAATCTCTCAAGAAAAAGGAAAAGGAAAAATAAAGCACATGTTTGTTAGGTAAACATCTACTGAGTAAGGTTCAATCAATTTTCCATAAGACTAGTTCATTGCAAGATTTTCAGTTTTCACCTCATAAAATAGTGAACTTTAAAATTCGGCAAAGCAGATGTTTCTATTATGCGTTGTGCCAACACCAAATTGTAAATGTTTTGAGGAATATAATAGGTCACGACTCAACGTAGAACCATTGAAAGTAAAAGTTCTTGAATTGCAATCTTGTTGTGATTTCAGGTGAGGACGCCCCCACGACCGGATCGACTGGGGCGGCGCAGCGGAAACAAACTACAGAATCTACTAAGGCAACGTGAAGAAGAGAAGAAGATATTTCAAAGTAGATAGAAAACCAACAAATAATATAACGTGGTTCCACCGATCAAACAGATCATGTGTACGTCCACGGGAGAAGGGGGAGAAACTTTATTAATACTTTAGGGAGTACAATAAGAATTACTTACACCTCACGCTGAGAAGATTACAGACCCTTGATAGTCGCCAAGAACAGTGAACCCTTATGGCTAAGCTTCTCTCTCACGAATCTCTCACCCAGATGAATTTCACCCTTAGGAATTACAAATTCATTGGGATTTTCTTGGAATACATTGAAGGCCACCCTGAAGGGGTTATTTATAGATCATTGAACTCTCCTAATCCTAAACAAACTATCAATCAGAATAAAGGAAACTTGAATCCATCTCGGACTCAAAACAGATCCAGAAAAGGAAACTACCAGATCTGACATTAATCATCCTTCACGACATATTCACGTCATAATCCTAACAATCTCCACATTGACTTGAATATGTCCAAGTCTAAGAATAGTCACCATGCTCCATGTGCTCGCATCCACGTACAATTGAACAAACTTGACTTCATCTCTATCTCACTCTCTCTTCTCCATAACCCCCTCATGGGGGTTCACAACTTGATTTAGTCGAATAAGTTCAGGCCTAACTTGAACTTTATTACCCAACGATCTCCTTGATTTACACAAGATTTATGAGAATTTGTTCCACCATAGGAGTAACGATCTAGACTACCTTGTTGCGCGCCTAGTCTCATCTCCCTTCGGAGTACAACTGAACATCCGAGCTCGAATCCATCGTAGTCTCCGATTGTTTCATAACTACCGCTTCTAAAGCCAAGGATAACTGCAATCCACCAACTGTAACTTTTGAATTTTGCAACATATACACATTGCCAACACGTTCGGCTTGAAACATCACATGGGCCTCTTTGAAAACTTTCATAAGATCACCTTTCGAACTGAAACAGAACCCTTCCCCCTGTAGGGCTCCAAGAGAGATGAGATCGTACCTTGATTCGGGACATGACGAACGCCTTAAATGTAGTGATGCATCTATCATGAGACTGAAACTGGACTGTTCTTTCGCCAATCACCTTGCTTGTAGCAGAATTCCCCATGAAGACTTCTCCCCCTTGAACCAAAGTGTATGAAGATAACATCTTCCTATTGGAACTGATATGCTGTGAACATCCAGAATTCATGACCCATCTATCTTTGTCACCAACTGATCTGTCTGTAACAGATAGAACGTCGCACTGTTCTTCATCTCCTCCAACCAGTTCAGTGACATTAGCATCTGGTTGTTTTTTCTTTCGAAGCCAACACTCAGATCTAATATGCCCCTTCTTGTGATAATAGTTGCACGTCAAATTCTTGTGTTTTGAGTTACCCGTAAAACTTTCATTATTACTCTTCTCCCTTGAATAATGAACTTGTCCAGAATCATCATGATGAGACTCACCCGTCAAATGGGTGCCAATTTTGTCCTTATTGAGCAGATGCTTCTTGATCTCATTGACCTTTATTGTTGACTTGCCTCCATAAATGATAGATTCCCTAAAGCTCTTATATGAAGAAGGTAAAGAACACAGTAATAGAAGTGCTTAATCCTCATCTTTTATCTTAACCTCTATCTTATCTAAATCATTGATAATAGAGAAAAATTCTGCAATGTGAGACTTGACAGGTGTACCTTCATGCATGCGGAGAAAAAGAGACGTGCTTCATAATCAACCGATTCGCCAATGACTTCCTCAGATAGTGGTCTTGAAGTCGCTCTCACAACGAGGATGTTGTTTTCTCCGCAGGAAACTCATCCAACACTTCATCCGCCAAGCAAAGCTAAATAGCCGTTAAGGCTTTCTTATCCAACTCCTGCCAAGTTTCTTCCTTCATGTCTTAAGGCTTTTTCTTCCTCCCGAGTAGTGCTTCTTCAACCCGCTCTGGGTAAGGATGGCGTTCATCCTAATCTGTGACCTGCTGAAATTGATGACGCCATCGAACTTCTGAATATCGAACTTGGTCGCAGACATCTTCAAGTTGACCTCACTCTGATACCAATTGTTGTGATTTCAGGAGAGAACGCCCCCACGACCGGATCGACTGGGGCGACGCAATGGAAACAAACAACATGATCTACTAAATCAACGTGAAGAAGAGAAGAAGATATTCCAAAGTAGATAAAAAAATCAACAAACAATATAACGTGGTTCCACCGATCAAACAGATCGTGTGTATGTCCACGGGAAAAGGGGGAGAAATTTTATTAATACTTTGAGGAATACAATAACAATTACTTACACCTCACGATGAGAAGATTACAAGCTCTTGATGGTCGCCAAGAACAGCGAACCCTTGATGAATTTCACCCTTAGGAATTACAAATTCATTGAGATTCTCTTGGAATACATTGAAGGCCACCCCTAAGGGATTATTTATAGACCATAGAACTCTCCTAGTCCTAAACAAACTCCATCAATCAGAATAAAGGAAATTTGAATCCATCTCGGACTCAAAACAAATCCAGAAAAGGAAACTGCCAGATCCGACATTAATCAACCTTCACGACGTATTCACGTCATAATCCTAACAAATCTTTGGTGGGCATTGAGTGACTTAGTAAGAGACATGTTACGGATTATAGAAATAGTGATGAAAATCCAACTAACTCGAAAGATGCCTAGACTAGCCCTTTATGAGCTCTCTCTATTCATCTTTTCAATGGCTCAACATGGCAAATACTAAGATGTCATACAATGCATAATTGCGAGTAAGAGTTCTCTCTTATGACTGTTCCTTGTGGGGAAACAGAAAATGAAAGAAATCTAAAACTAGTCTTGTATATTAAATTACCGCTAGTAGACTCCTACTCAAATAGTTGTCAAGAAAATCAGTGCAGCAAAAATGAGAATGCTGAGAACGATGAACAACAATAAATTACGAGATAGTCTTTAGAAATCAGTGCACCCCTAAGAAGTTAGAGATATCTTCCATTGAGGATAAAATGAGGGAGAGCCAATTGATTTTTTTCTGCTCCCAATTTATACAACCATTCTTTTGGGGCACTTCAATTTCAACCCCATGCAGGCAACCTGGCAATGCACTTCAACTGTTTGACGAAATTCCCCATCAAAATCTCCAGCACCTAGGTGATGGATAAGGGTCTTTGCTTCCAGAGATAAGTCAATGTAATCGAACATTATCAAAAGGGTTAGAGGAGAACGACGTTACCAACAATCACATCGCATCAAAATCGAAGCTTTTTTTTTGAAATCATCAAAATCAAAATTTTATAATCAAATTACATACCAGGATAGGGAATGAGAGGCCCGAAGGGGTAGCGACGGCAGAGGACATAGATTTACCAAGGCTCACAGTGCTGCAGGCTCTCACGACGCAACCGGGTCTCGAGAGGCTCTTCCAACAGGACGAGAACTTGGTCGCTTTTGGGTTTGCTTGGGGGATGAAGTTTGATTGCAGTGTCAATGAAGAAGGAGACATCTTCAGATCGAAGATGGAATAGTGTTTAACAGAGGTTTAGTGACGAGAAAAAAGAGGAAGAAAACTGCTAAATTTCTTCAGTAGAGAGAAGTCTTTGGATTCGGATCCTCCTTTAGCCGTGAAGAGACACTACTCTTTATCTCAACCGTCCATAACATATGGGCGGCTGAGATTAGATGGGAAATAATACCTGATTTTAAACTAGAAAAAGTACCGATTTAAATCGGGAACCATCCCACGCTCCAAAAATCGGCAACAAGCCCAATTGTACAAAGGGATTTTGCGCACTTTATTTTTTTATTTTAAGTGTTAGTCATAATTAAAATTAAAATTAAAATTAGAAAAAAAAAATGTTTCACTTTTCTGTTCTACTAAGCAAAAAAAAAAAATGTTCTACTCCAGCTTTTTCACAGGAACAGATTGGAACCGAAACTTTTTTGTCTCTTCTATTCTCTCCCCCCTACATGCAGTGGCGTACGCAGGATTTTCACTCAGTGGGGGCGGAGACATTATAAATCAAAATTGAAAATTTATAAAAAACTGAACAATACATCTCAAGTTTCAATATTACCAAAAAAACAGAGGGGCGACTACTCTAAATTATAATGCTCTTCTTCAAGGGGCCATATTTTGAAACCATTGAATGATTGGTTCATTGTCAATGCTGTCAAATATGTCCTTTTCAATTTATGTCCAAGCAATCCTTCTTCAACTCATCACACATTATATTATGCAGTGAATTCTTGATAAACTTCATTACAGAGAACGCTCTTTTGACAATTGCAGTTGCAACGGGTAAGAGTAATGCCACCTTTACGAGCAAATATACCAAATTATAGGTTTTATCCTTCTTCAACTGAACCATTTTTTAGCCCACTATCACTCTCTCCCTATCCTTAGGATCATATTCATATATACTTTTTCTTAGCACAGGATCACTAATAAGAGCATCTAATTGACCTCTTCTCAAGCATGTGTGTGTTTGATGTTAGGACCCACATTGGAAGACGGCTCACCAATTCTTTTCTTTTTAAAGTATCTTTCTAGAACTGTTTTAAATAAATTAATTGTCATTAACATGAAATACACATTAAGCAATAACATATAATACCCAATACACATTAACCAATAAGACAACAGCTAAACACAAGGAATATGAGGGGAAAAAGAAGGAAAGAACTTTAATCACTTTTATCAAGACATCTTACATAAAACATTCTAAAGACCTGCATAGAAATGCTTCTTGCATTTCCAGTTAAAATCACTACTAATTGTAAAGAAATGTACCATTGTAATGAGACTACTACTAACATCAAAAGAAAAGGAAAGTTAGAAGGTAAAACTCACTTCTTTTTTTAAATGCCTCAACTTCTCACGATGTAGTTGCTAGAGAAGTGCATTAGAAATTTAGAATCTGCAGTAAACACATGTGTGACCCTTTTGGAAAGACGGTCCTCAGTTGTAGCCCTCATCTGCTCCAACTTCTGTTTCCATATCTATGTGAAAATAATTGGGCACAACAAATCATTAAATTGCCAAAATGAAATTGATGCAATTTTGTCTAAAATCAATAAGAAAAAATATTAACAGAAAATTTGGACTTGCAGCCTTCTGGATGCCCTTGGAGACGAGGAAGGCGACAGGGGGGGAGATGATCGGGGTCGGCCTCAGCCCTAGGGGTTGCACCTGTGCTGGGAGCAAGAGAAACTAAGAAAGGATCGCGGGGAGGGGGGGAGAGAGGATTAGGGCTCGGCCTCGGGGCTGCGCCTGCGCTAGGAGGGGGAGAGAGAGGATCGACGCTGGAGTGAGAGAAAATGGATCAGATGTTCGATGCTAGGTTTTTTTTATGAAGGCGGGTGGGCGAATTTCAAGAACCCGATTCGAAGACCCGATTTCAAGAATCCGACACATGCCCGAATTTAGTGGGGGCGGCCGCTCCCACTCGCCCCCACGTGCGTCCGCCAGTGCCTACATGGATCATTTAATATATAATTAATAATTAATTATTAATAACTAATTTTATTAGTGACTAGTATTGACAAATGTATCAATATTATGTTTAATGATTAATGACTTTTTATTATTAATTGTTAAAGATTATTAAATTGTATATAGATATTGCAACTGGTTAAATCTTATTTATAACTTTTATGACATTATATACTAATAGACCTTTTAATACAATTGATTTATTTTTGTCATGTTAACTAAGGAATAAATAATTAATTTTGATGAATTAAAAAAATAATTAAATAAAACAAGATCAAACTAACTAAAATCAGCTAAGGATACTCACTTGTGTTCAATTCAAAAAAGCTCCATATTTGATATTTAAATATATTTAGAAAACAGTTTTTTAATAAATTGTAGTTGTACCTATTAGACACTTTATTATTATAAAGGGGTATCATTTACTTACTTATAATGAAATATAAAGAGAGTTGTTCAAAGGAAAATTTAAATTACAAGTATCTCTTCTTCCTTAAAGAGGCTGTTAAGAAGCTCTTGGAATTAATGTCAAAACTTTAATTTCAATAATTAGGGAATAAACAAATTGTTTACGAAAAGCTCGTGCTCGACTCGTTATTGAATTAGCTCTTTTGTGACTCGCTCAATTAATAAACGAGCCAAACTCAAATAAGATCATCTCGCTCGAGTTCGGATCGTAACCCTATTCCATTACATTATCTATCTATACTTCTTATAAAAGCACCAATAATGTTTGTGTCTAGAGTGATTTTAGACCGTTAAATTATCATAATAAATCTTCACAATTGATTAAGAAAACCTATAAAAGCCTCAATAATATTTTCGTCGAGAGCAAATTTAGACCAGTAGATTTACATAATAAATCATCACCTTTGATTGAGAAAAAGAGAACCTCAATTAAAGAATTTCAATTTTCAAATCATAATAGGATTAGTGTATTGAGAACCTCAATTAAAAAATTTCAATTCATAATAGGATTGGTATATCAATTAAAAATCTCAATTAAAAAGAATTTCTAAATAAAACCAACTCATGAATGAGAAAAGAATAATCAAAAAATAATCTCAATTAAAAACTTCTCTCATGATTCTTCTATTCTCTCAATATTTTCTTTTAATTGCCACTCCAAAACTAAAATTTCTACAATTAGTCAAAAAACAAAAAGAAAGATTTCTATTCTTCGATTATATACTATAATCATGTTCTAATTGTAAAACCTATCAAACCATCACCTTTGATTGAGAAAAAAAAGTACCTCGATTAAAGGAATGCAAATCATAATAGAATTGGTATATTGATAATAAAAAAAAATCTCAATTTAAAATCACTTCTAAATCAAATCAACTCATGATTGAGAAATGAAGAATCTCAATAAAAAAAACTTTCCTCATGCTTGTTCTATTCTCTAAGTATTTTCTTTCAACTGCAACTCCAAAATTTTAATTTTTTATAAGTAGTCAAAGCAACAAAAAAAAAAGTTTTTTTTGGTCAATTTTCTACTTTAATACAACAACAACAACTAAGCCATTTGTCCCAAGTATTTAGGGCAGGCTACATGAACCAAAAGAGAATTACGTCGAATCGGACACATGGATCAGCTTTCTCCACTCATTCCTATCGAGCAGTATGCCTTCATTAGGACCTTTAGCCTCTAGGTCTTGTCGTATCACCCCCATCCATGTTTTTTCGGTCTCCCCTGCGCTCTTTTAACTTGCCCTAATTTGATAAGCTCTACTCGTCGGACTGGCGCATCTGTAGGTCTACGTCACACATGACCAAACCATCTAGGTGATTTTCTCTCACCTTCTCTTCTATAGGGGTACACCTATCTTAGTACGAATATCCTTATTTCTCACATTATCTCTCCTTGTGTTATCACACATCCAACAAAGCAAGCGCATCTCTGCTACACCCATCTTCTGGGCATGATATCTTTTTATACCTCAACATTCTGTGTCATATAACAAAGCTGGCATAATAGCAGTCTGATAAAGCTTTCCCTTCAGCCATAATAGAATGTTATGGTCACATAAAACTCCTGTTACACTCTTCTATTTCAACCAGCTAACTTGGATCCTATGGTTGACATCACTATTGATCTCCTCATCTTTTTGGATAATAGAACCCAAGTATTAAAATAACTGCTCATTATTGATCTCCCCATCTTTTCTACTTTAATCATGTTCTAATTATAAAACCTATTAAATTTCAAACTCTTCTATAGTATCTCCTTTACACCAAGAGATATTGTTGTGATCAACGCCGATACAACAAGAGAAAACATCAAGTTGAAGGCTCGGCAATGATCGGGAAAAAACCGCGCACGAAAAGTGTATGTTTTGAAATCACGAGTTAAAAATGTGTGCTTTGATTTTCTTGATACTTCCGTTATAGCATAGAGGCTAAACGGGTCGAATCCACAAAGACGGAAAGCGATAGAAGCTTTACCGGTATGTTCACGTATGTGTTAAAGTTTCTTCAATATTTTAAAGAATTAAAAGAAAAGAGAACAAAGACTAGAAAGAGAAGAGTACGGTGAAAACGAAAGAGTGAAAAACATAGAAAAGATGATTTTTGTGATTTTTGAAATATTTCTAAAATAAAGTAAAAAGGAAAGAAAACCCAAGGCTACTAACTACTAATGGCTCCGCTAACCATGCTAACCTCTTAGTGATAGTGCCTCACATGTATCCTTGGCCATCACTAATCCTTGATTCAAAAGCGTTTCAAAACATGACCCATATGATAACTTATCACGTCCAAACTCAACAAACAAGTGCAAGCTACACTTAAACCACCAAAACTAAATAAGAGCAAGTATAAAATGAAGTAATGTTAGTTTGTTAGAGAGTTAGGGTGTTATAGTGATAGAATCCATCATCATGAGCCATCAATGGCTCTTGCAAGAGTAAGACCAAGTAGAAGCCATTAGATTCAAGTGGATTATCAATTAAGAAGTTACCAAGTTAGTGGTTAGTAGTTAGCTGCCATGAGAGAAAATTAGCTAAGCATATAAAAGGAGTTAGAGAGAAGAAAATAAGGAGAAATAAAAAGAGAATCTTTTATAGATTGTCACCTTTCATTACAAGCACTCTTACTTTCTACCCATGTAGCATTATCTTTTCTATTACAAGATCAACAAGAAATGAAAATACAAAGAGGAAGAAGAAGAACAGGTAAGCTAAACTACCCTAAAAACTAGATACATGGAAAAGAAAACCCTAAAACTCTCCTAAAACTCCTCCTTTCTGAGCTCTGAAAATCCCAGGGTATTTATAGGCGAACAGGGGTACCAGGGAGAGTGTACGGAGTCGCGCGTCAAGATGCGGCTCCACACAAGAGCCGCGGAAATGCGGCTGGCCGCGTTTCTCCGGCCACATTAGCCACGTTTCCGCGGCCATAATGTGGCTGCACGCGCGGCGCCACCTGCCACGTGATGTCACTTCGTCCCCCTATCTACTGTACTTCCTGATTTCTGGATATGGGCACCCGGTTTTGACAGATTCACCCTCCAAAGTCAATGGCTATATGTGTAGGCTTTAAATCACCAAATAAATGGGATTTTTGGGATTCTTCTTTATTTCATGTCATGGACCTAGAAACATACAAGAGAGGTATTATTAACAGAATTTAATATTGAATAAAGGTGAAGACGTGATATGAAATATGTAATTTTAGAGACTAATCACATTCACACACATATCTTTTGCTCGTCCCGAGCAAAACAAAAAAACTAATTAAGAAGATTATTACACCACTTTCGTAGGTGACGCGATTACACTGAGCATGTCAACAAGCCGTTAAACCTCTAAGTTTTTCCTATAGGAGGAGTTTTATCTCCTAAAGGTTTTCAGCGGATTACTCCTACAAAATTCATAAAGAAAGAAATCAAATGTTAGTTTTTTTTTTTAAAAAACACATTTTGAAAGAGAGAAAAGTGTTGAAGTATTTTTGCAGAAAATTTAAGCGATCCAAGGTCATAAGTTAATCAGAAATTATTCTTCCTTAAACTAAGTCTAAATACAAAATCTTGTTATAAATTAAATGTAAGAATTTAAAATTGAATCGATTCTTTGATCTTTCATAAAACTCTTAGAAAATATGCACTTTGTGAATTGTGAAGATTTTTGGGATATCGACTCAAACTTTCATACATTTATTTATATCAATTTTTTTCTTTTTTCCCTTAGTTTTCTTAGGCTTTCTTATTTACCCGGGTAGTGAGCTTTTAACTGGTGACTCCCAAACCAGATAGTTTTAGGATACCAGACGAGAAAATATCCCTCGGGTTTAAGGACTCGAGTAAATAAGGCCACAAAACTAAAAGGGCTTATTTTGTTTTTTTACCATTTTAGGCGTGAATAATCATGCTTCCTGAGGCATAATTATCCAACTTCAATAAGTGATTTTTATTATCATCATTTTTTTATATTCTTATGACATTTTCAGTCTTTGTTTCAATTTCAAAAAATTGTGTAAGTGTGAAGTGCATATATCTAAGGCAAAAATTCAAGATCAAATTATCTTTACAATCTTACTTATCCTAAAATTTAAACAAGATCTATTATTTTGACTTGATTTAAAAATTCATAATTTTAGGTCTTCCTAATTCCTAAGATAATCTTAAATCAAAACTATTTCTCTTAAAAGAAAAGAAAAGAGTTTCTATACAAAGAAAAATCTAAAAATTCTCTAAAAAGAAGTGAAAAAGAAAAAAATTTAAAACTAACTATGTTAGTAAATCCTCCCCTAGACTTATCTCATGCATTGTCTTCAATGCAACATGAATGTGTATATGCATGAAACAAAATAGGGAAGAAAAAATTACCTCAGGTAGTGGTTCCGGTGGTGGTCTGATTGGCCCACGAAATGTGGCCCAAATCATATATTGTGAAATTCGCAAGAACCCACCAGTGACCTCTCTAATACGACCCAGTAAAAGAATGATTGAGTGAATGGTCTTATTTAAAAAGCTGTCCCTATCTAATTTTCAAAAATAATTATTGAGTCATTTTCTTCAACATTCTTATCTAACAATGAAGTGTGATTTTGGGAGATGATTGATTTGGACTCAAATGGAATAAGAAAAAAAATCGATACCGACTCGAAAATTTGACTCAGATCAAGTCTAGATTCAAAAGGGGGAGTCAAAATTTGTTCAAAAATGGGGTCCAAACTAAAGAATTGATGTTCACACACTTTCCCATCAATGTAGTGTGATCAAGACATTGGTAATTCAATTTCACGGTGTACTGGTGCAGGATTCAATGTTGACTCTGAAATAGAGAAAAAATCTAGTAAAGATACCGGAGTCATTATTGAATCAAAAAGTGAATGGAATTACCAACTTGAGGTTCAGAATAATTTCAAGCTCAAGTTCAATTTCGAGAAAAGGATAACTTGTCAAAATGTCAAGGTGATTCTCAAAATTTGGGCAAGTTCAAATGGATGTAATGAAATTGAATCTTGATTTTCGTCTATGGAAGGAATGTGAATGGGTGAAATAATCGATTCAAGTTCAGAAATTATAGGAATCAAAACTGGCTCAAGAACATTACTTAGTTTAGATAACACTATAGGGGTCGATATTGATTCAAGGATTGGACTCGAATTGCTAAATTGAAGCTCAGGTTCACATTCATCTTCAAGTTCAATTTCAGAAAATGGATAACTTTCCAAACTATCAAGAATTTGATGTTGGTCAAGTTCAGGTTGGTATGATGAAATTGAAGCTGAATTTTCAAAATAACATGATTCTTAAGTCATATGAATATTTGGTGAACATTGGAAGTCAATCATATTTTGCATTATTCGCTCGAACTCTTGCATGAATTCCATAGTTTTTTCTCACAATAATTTTTATTTGAGTGGTTTTGAAAAGAACTATATGACTTTTGGAAATTTTGTGGACATGATCAGGCCACCATGTTTTCAAATTATTTTTGAGCCTCTATCACTTCTTCCAAACTCCTTTGCAACGATGGTTTTTCTTCAATTGGTGGTTTAGGAAAAGGAGGATGTGAAGCAGAATCAGAAAATGAATATTGTGAAAATTATGGACAATGTGGTTGAAAATTTGACTCGGGGGAGGTGAATCCTCATGAACTCTAAAAATATTTTGAAATTCTTGGTCATAAAATTGGGAATATGGGTCATATTGAGTCGGATAATCCCAATCTGGCCTATATGATTACTCTATGTTGTACATAGTCGGGTTGGAGATATCCGAGTCAAATGAGATCAGAGTGAAATATGGATTCATATTTGGATTGAAAAAATTGTTGTTGTTAAAATCCATATCAAAATTTACACAAAAGAAAAACAAACAAATAAACAACAAATAAAAAAATATAAGCCTATGCAAGGGTTGACTTAGACGTAGACGACTCCTAACTGGTTAGATTGTCCACGAGGGGTACATTGTCAGAATCTGACCACAAGTTAATCGGCCAGGTAGGGGCAAGATCAGTGGGAGGTATCCGTGTCGGAGAACAGGCCTAATTATGCCAAACTATTATTCTTTGAGGTTTCACCTCTCAATTCCCAACCTTGGACACCGATTTGATAAGAGTCAAACTCTAATAACTTCTTCTTTAAGTCAATCTCCTAAATGAGTCCGAGATGTCCCAAGGGCCAATGTCTAGCAAATTTTATTTAGGCCTAGCTTGTGTGATTGGGGAGGTGTTTTTTGGGCTAAGGGAGGGTAATGAGTTCCCCTCCTTATGTTTTATTAGTATATGCCCTTAAGTTCAATTCGCACAAGTGTGCAATATAGATAAGAATGAACACACAAAGCGAGTAAATCACCCACGTGTTTGTCCTAAGTTATATGCAATGCAATATGTATACCTCCGTCAAGATCACAATAACACAAGAAGAAAATATAGTATATTAGAATTGAAATCGACACGTGCCTAGATGCAAATGTCTATACCGATTTAAAGCATCCAATTTTCGTATTTTAGTTCTTAATTATTACAGTGCACAAGTAATCTAAAAAAAACTAGCAGAAAAAGATAGCAATATACAAAGATTTACCCAATCACACAAAAGCAAGTGTGGACTGCTGCAATACTAAAAATTTGACCTGCACACCAAAAACAAAGAAGAAAAGTTAACAAAAATGTGAAATCAAATCGTTCTCATCCCCGAAAACGGCGCCAAAATTTGATCGGGGAAAAATCGTGCACGAAAAGTGTATGTTTTAAAATCACGAGTTAAAAGTGTGTGCTTTGGCTTCTTCGATACTTCCTTATAGTATAGAGACTAAATGGGTCGAATCCACAAGGACGGGAAGCATTAGAAGCTTTATCAGTATGTTTCTGTGTGTGTTAAAGTTTCTTCAACGTTTTAAAGAATCAAAGAAAAGAGAACAAAGACTAAAGAGAAGAGTACGGTGAAAACAAAGAAGTGGGAAACATGGAACAGATAGTTTTTGTGATTTTTGATATATTTCTAAAACAAAGTAAAAAGGAAAGAAAACCCATGGCTACTAACTACTAATGACTCCACTAACCATGCTAATCTCTTAGTGATAGTTATCTCACATGTATCCTTGGCCATCACTAGTCCTTGGTTCAAGAGCGTTTCAAAGCATGACCCATAAGATAACTCATCACGTTCAAACTCAACAAACAAGTGCAAGGTACACTTAAACCATCAAAACTAAATAAGAGCAAGCATGGAATGAGGTAATGTTAGCTTGTTAGAGAGTTAGAATTTAGAGTGTTAGAATCCATCATCATGAGCCATCAATGGCTCTTGCAAGAGCAAGGCCAAATAGAGGCTATTCCATTAAGAAGTTAGCAAGTTAGTGGTTACTAGTTAGTTTCCATAAGAGAAAATTAGATAAGCATGTAAAAGGAGTTAGAGAGAAGAAAACAAGGAGAGATAAAGAGAAAACCTTTTATAGATTGTCACCTTCCATTACAAGCACTCTTACTTTTCACCCATATACTACTCTCTTTCCTATTACAAGATCTACAATAAATGAAAAATACAAAGAGGAAGAAGAAGAACAACTAGCCTAAACTATATACATGGAAAAGAAACCCTAAAACTCTCCTCAAAACTCCTCCCTTCTGAGCTCTGGAAATCCCAGAGTATTTATAGGCGAACAGGGGCACCAGGGAGAGTGTACGGAGCCTCGCGTCAAATCTTAACGCGCGGCTCCACACAAGAACCACGGAAACGTGTGCCTCGTTTCCGTGGCCATAATGTGGCCGCGCGTGCAACGCCGCCTGCCATGTGTTGTCACTTCGTCCCCCTATCTGTTGTACTTTCTGGTTTTTAGATGTGGGCACCCAGCTTTAACAGATTCACCCTCCAAAATCAATACCTATATGTGTAGGCTTTAACTCACCAAATAAGTGGGATTTTTGGGCTTCTTCTTCATTTCATGCCATGGACCTAGACGAAAGTACACCTGAGGGGGGTGAATAGGTGTACGGCTAATCTAATGAATAAAATGCGGAAATTAAAAACTTAATTGCAATAACACTTAATGCAACCAACGAGTGTAGCCGAATTCCCGGTGAAGGGCTCTGGACTAACTCCTCTTGATTCCTCTGAATAAGAGTTGAGGCGCTATATGAGGCTCTTGTAGTTAAGCACAAGTGAGGCACACACAAACAAGCCAAGCATATAATGAATGAGCAATATGAAATAATGCAAGGCACAAAGTAAAGAGAGAGTTAGAGAGTCAATGGATCAATCGCTAACACACGGATATGTTTCGAGGTTCAAGCACCCAGCTCTACGTCCCCGCCTTCACACAGAAGAATTTTCACTAACTTGTCCATACAGGACTCCCACACAGGGAACCTCCACTGAGGATTTGGGGCAATACAACTGGGAGTACACAACTCCTCTCTCAACCAAATACAACCTCTCACTAGAGGCAATGCACAACCAACACAAATATCACCTCACACAAGAGGGGTAGGCACTTAGCCAATACAAATCAATCACCTCACACTTGAGGGATTCAAACACAAACTTCACCTCTCACTAGAGAGAGCCAACCAACAATCTCCTCCTCTTACTAGAGGGAGCCAACCACCACTCCATAATCAACCTCTACACCAGAGGGATTTCACAAATAAGGAGGGTTACAACTTGGTGGTCTATCTCAACCACAAATAACTTCTTTTTCCCACAAAACAAAAAGATCCTAATAGATAGGATAGAATGATATGGCTCAAGTGTGGAAAACAAAGTGTTTTGATCAAAGAAAATCACTTGAGAAAAATACCAAATAGATATAAATTTTTAGACCAAAAACCAATTCCCAAAAGACTATTTTCTTTGAAATAACAAACACTTTAAAAACAAATAGAGAATAGAAATTTTGAACCCAAAACTTTTTGCTGAAAACACTTGAAAAGATCTGGAATTTTTCTCTCCAAAAACCTTGTCCAAAACAGCCCTCAAATGGGGTATATATAACCCCCAAAAGAATCTGCCTGTTGGCAGCTGACTAGGCCCAGAATGGCCTTCCAGTCGACCGGCCGGTCGACCGGCCAACGGTCAAAAATTTGACCGTTGAGCCTGCCGGTCGACCGCCCGGTCGACCGTGCCAATTCCAGAGAGCACTTGCTCTCTGGTCGGTCGACCGCTCGGTCGACCGTGCCGGTCGACCGCCCCTACCCGAGAGTGGGGTACTTGCAGTCGGTCGACCGCTCGGTCGACCGGCCCAAGTGGCAGGTCAGCGTGCACATTCTTGTGCACGTCGGTCGACCGACTCTGGGTCCGGTCGACCGGCCCGGTCGACCGCCAGAGCCTGGCAGGGCTGCTTAAGGGATTAGAAACTTGGTTTTTTTATTATCCTATTAAATCCCATAAAATCTCTAAAAATTCACAAAAATAAGTTCTTATATTCTCTTTGAAATACAAACTTGTTTGAGTAAAAATCAAACCAAGTTACAAACATTTTGAACTCTTTTGTGTTATGGAAATTTTACCGAAAACCAAATTCCGTATTTTCCAAAAATAGGATTTTTGAAATGGAAAATCATTTTGTCCAAAACTCATCCAAATATAAAAACATGATATAGAAACAACATTTAAGCATGTAGTATATGGATAGAATCCAATATGCATGAAAGATATATATATATATATATATATATAATATATATATATATATATATATATATATAATAATATATATATATATATATATATATCAATGTTTTTGACTTAAAGTCCAAAAATATGTTTTGTTAAAATACCAAAACTCCAAACTCATGAAATAGACTATCAAACTAAGTTTGTTTAAATAGTTGAAGCATAGATGTATATAGAACAAATCTAATATACATTAAACCATGTAAACTTGTTGATTCTATCTATTCATGAAAACCAAGATCGGTTAAACCAAAAACCGAAAACCAAAACATGAAACTTAAACAAGTGTGTGTGTTGTGAACTTGAGCATATCACACTATCTAATCTTTAACAATGGATCTAAAAATATAAACTAAACAATGTTCCAAAGTCTTCTTGTAGAGCTCCGTCTCCAAGTCGACTCGATCCAAACATGATCCACCGAGCTTGACTCCAACGAGTGCTAGATATGACTTTGACGCTCGGGCTCTTGAATCACCATGTGAAAACTCCAAAACACCTTTGTTGAAGCTAATTACCTACTAATATCTTGGTTAAATATCTAAAACTAAATATCACAAGATTATTAGTAAACAATAACTACATGAGTTAATCATCATCAAAACTAGAGTGGAAGGCCTCTGGGCCAATACTAGAAACATACAAGAGAGGTATTATTATCAGAATTTAATATTAAATAAATATGAAGATGTGGTATGAAATATGCAATTTTAGAGACTAATCAGGCAGCGGAAGCGGAACGCAAAAGGTCTACCATTAGCAAGTAATTTGAGACAAATCACCACACAACCAAAGAACATTAGATTTAATGTGGTTCGGCAAGAGCGCCTACATCCACGGGGAGGAGGGGAGAAATTTTATTGAAAATAGAGAAAAAATATAAGAGTTGCAAGAATATCTCTCACACAACTCTCAATGGTAGAAACCTCTCATAAACTTGATTCTCTTGACTTGCCCTCAAAAGTGGTGCCCCCAAGGGGTTTATGTAGACCCTAGGATGATCTTAATTTAACCCAAAATTCAACTATCCAATCAGCACCGTCTCAGAGCAAGAAAGAAACCTGAATCCAATTCAAACTGGAAACAAAATCAGAAAAGAAAACTGCCAGAACCCGACATTAGTCGACTATACCCAAGTATAAGTCGCATAATACATAAAACTAGTCGATTATAAGATATTATAAGTCGATTACTCTGACAAAATTTAGGAACCCAACTCTCTGTTAGCCAGTACTAGTCGACTATACCCAAATATAAGTCGACTAGGCTAAAACATAAGTCGACTAATAAGACTTACTAGTCGATTTATAATATGCACAAATCAGGTACATGTCCATGCTTGATCTCTGAAGCTTCTAGCATCTCCACCTGATCCTGAATTCTTCTCCATTGAATATGAGTCCCTCAAAATGCTAACAATCTCCACCTTGACTCATGTTCGTTGAATCCCTTCGTAGAAATCTGGCCTTCGCTTCATTCATTGTGCTTGCTCCCCCTTTTGTGCCTTCACATGGTTCTC
Source organism: Agave tequilana (assembly GCA_038442645.1). Taxonomy (NCBI): domain Eukaryota; kingdom Viridiplantae; phylum Streptophyta; class Magnoliopsida; order Asparagales; family Asparagaceae; genus Agave; species Agave tequilana. Next base: position 10,711 of record JAVJIF010015221.1, on the reverse strand, counting down.
TCCCAAGAGCTCGTTCTCCACCTTATCTTTGGCGAACATTATGAAGTTCAGAGATACTTTGAACTTCCCCACTAGGATGGTCTTCGTCATCATGTCTGCTGGATTCTTCTTTGTACTGATCTTCACCAAGTCGACCATCTTGTCATCCATGGACCACTGATGTATTTATGATACTTCACATCAATGTGCTTCATCCGCTTGTGACACCTATGATCCTTAACAAGATGAATAGCACTCTGACTATCGCAATGCACCCAACTGAATCTTGTATTATACCAAAAGTCTCGACCAATCCTCTCAACCACAAAGCTTCCTTTAATGCCTCAACTGTAGCCATGTACTCTCCCTCTGTCATTGAAAGAGCAACGATATCTTGTAACTCTGCCTTCCAACTAATGACGCGCTCAGCTACTATGAACACATAGCGGTCGTAGATCTTCGCTGATCAAGATCCCTACATAATCTGCATCAACAATGGGTTGTCATACCCTAGGTTTTCCCATTTCCAATCTCTGAAACACCAAGCCTAGTTTAACAGTCCCTTGCAGATACCGTAGCACCCACTTCACTGCTTCCTAATGTTTCTTTCTGGAATTTGACATAAATTGACTTATTGTACTAATTGCAAAGGCTAAGTCAGGCCTAGTGCAGACTATAACATACATGAGTGATCCCACCACACTAATATATGGTACTCGAGACATCTCCTCCTCCTCTTTCGGTGATTGTGGACACTGCTTGGAGGATAATTTGAAGTAACCTGCCAAAGTGTGGTGACTGGTCTTGCTTCTGTCATGTTGAATCTTTTCAACACCTTAAGAATATAGTTCTCTTTGGATAACCAAAGTCTTCCTGAGCCTCTGTCTCAAGTGATCTCCATATCTAAGATCTTCTTAGCTTCTCTTAAATATTTTATGTCGAATTCCTTCTTTAGCTTAGTTTTAAGTTTGTGAATATGTGTCTTGTTTCTTACAGCAATCAACATATCATCCATATATAACAACAAATATATCGGACCATCATTCTGCTTGAAATAGACACAACTGTCATATTCACATCGATTGTATCTGGTCTTCATCCTGAAAGAGTCGAATCGTTTGTACCACTGCCTAGGAGACTGTTTAAGCTCATAGAGAGACTTCTTTAGAAGACACACCTTATTTTCTTGACCTTTCTGAATATAACCTTCAGATTATTTCATGTATATCTTCTCCTCCAGCTCACCGTGCAGAAACGTTGTTTTGACATCCATCTGCTCCAACTCTAGATCAAACTGAGCTATCATTGACAATAATCTCTGAATAGACGTATGCTTGACTACAAGAGAAAAGATCTCATTATAGTTAATACTCTCCTTCTGAGCATATCCCATAGTAACTAATCTTGCCTTGTACTACTCATTGTCCTTCTTGCGAAAGACCAATCTGCAAAATATTGCCTTGGAGTCCTTTAGAAAATGTATAAGTTTTCATGTTTGATTTCTATCCAAAAACTCCATCTGCTTCTTTATGGCTGTAATCCGCTTGTCATAGTCATCTGCCTCGATCGCCTCCCTGTAACTACTAGGATCCCCTGTTTCTATTACTAATGCGAAAGAAATTTGATCATCTTCCAAGCCTTAACTTGTTGGTGGCACCGTAACTCTTACTGACTGTCTCAATGGTTTAGGTTGCTTTTGAGTAGCCTCATGTTCGTCTCCATCTAAATTTGAGGAGTCCTCTACTAATCTGTCAGGTCTTTTAGGGCTCTCTGAGAACTCAACTCTCTTTTCCTGAGTGTTTGCCGAACTGTTTGAAACTCCACCTTGCGCTTTATCCTCTATCACTAACTTGTCTTACAACATTGATTTTTCATCAAAGACTACATCTCTTCTTGTAGAGGCGCTCCTTTTCTTGGGATTCCAAAGTCTGAAACCCTTGACTCCTTTGGTGAACCCGATAAGGATACACTTCTTAGACTTGGACTCAAGTTTGTTCTTTTTCTGACTATTAATCAAACTATACATCGGGTAACCAAAAATCCGTATGGTTGAATAATTCACAGACTCTCCTCGCCATATCTCTTCTGAGATCTGAAGATCAACGGCTGTTAATGGTGACCTATTTATCAAATAACTCGCATGATTCACCGTCTCTACTCAAAATCTTTCTGACATGTCATCCTGTAACCTGATACTGCGGCCATGCTCTGTAAGTGTCTGATTCATGCGCTCTGCTACTCCGTTCTGTTCTAGTCGCCCTGAAATACTTAGCTGGTGTTTGATACCCTTGCCTGCTAAGTAAGCTTTAAATTTTGTGGAGGTATACTCGCCTCCATTGTTGGACCTCAAGACTTTCACCTTCGCCCCTTCTGATTCTCTCTACCATAATTTTTCACTCCTTGAAATTCTGAAATACTTCTTATTTCTGCTTCAAAAAGTATATCCAAACTCTCCTGAAGAAGTCATCTATAAATGTGACATAGTACTTAGCACCTTCTATGGATGTTGTTGGCGCAGGTCCCACACAGTCATGTGTGTGAGATCTAACAAGCCCTTTATCTTGTACTGTGATGTAGAGAAAGCTATTCTACGTTGCCAACCCACGATGCAAAATTTATAAAGATTAAGTATGCAATATTTTATACCCAGTAGAGCATCTTTGTTATGTAGGGCTTGAAGACTTCGCTCACTCATGTGTCCAAAACGCACATGTCAAAGCCTTGTAGCATCCTCCTTCTCCATTTTGTTGTGGCTGAAGCATCACCAACAATAATGCTTCCTGTAATCTTGTACTAGTTGTTGTTCGTTCTCTTTTGAGAATCGTCATGGAACCTTTGATAACTTTGATACCTCCATCTGCACCTAAAACTTGTACCCCTCGAGCTTCCAAAGCTCCCAACAAGAGAAGATTCTTCCTTAAATATGGAACGTGATGTATTTTCATGAAGGTTCAAACCTGTCAATCAAACACCTTCATACGGATATTGTTGATGCCAATTGTCTTGCATACGGCGTCATTACCCATCAGGACAAAGCCTCCATCATAAGACTTGTAAGTACTGAGCCACTCATTTTTCGGCACATGTGGTATGTTCACCTCGAGTCAAGTAACCAAACATCTGAGTATTTATCTTTTTCTGACTCAACTATCAAGACATCACATGGATTCTCATTTGCTTGTTCGATAACCTCGCTTGATCTATCTTTCCACTAGCCCCATCAAAATCCCTGTCGCCTTTCTTCTTCAGCATCTCCTTATATTTCATTCAATTTTTCTTGATGTGCCCTGGTTTCTTACAAAAATAGCAAGCAAAACTGCTAGAAATCTCCGGATTCTTTTTGGGTCCCCTACTGTTTGATCTCCAACTCTGGCCCTTGATAATTAGTCCTGAGCCTGCTCTGTAGAATCTGTTTTCTTTATCAGCTCGTTGTTCTGGAGCATCAACTTGACATCTTTTAACTTTAAGGTCTTCTTACTATACATGATGGTGGTCGTCAAGTGGTCATAACTTGATGGAAGAGAAGAAAGTAATAGAAGATCTTTGTCTTTTTCTTCTAACTTAACCTCTAGAGCCAACAAGTCGCTTAAAATCCTATTAAAAGTATTAAGATATTGTAGAATAGGCGTATCTTGCTTCGTCTGAAGGCTGTATAACTGCTTCTTCATGAAGAGCTTGTTCGACAAACTCTTTATCATGTTAAGGTTCTCCAAGCCTACACCGAAAACCAGCAGTTGCCTCTTGTTCATGACATTGTAGAGGACTTCGTCTGATAGTCATAGTATGATCATCGCCTTTGCGCAAAAGTCGATGTTGTTCCACTCATCATTTTTCATCTTCAATGGCTTTTTCTCAATACTAAGTAGGGCCTTGTGTGTGCCCTTTTTCAAGAGCAACGATGTTACTCCGCATCTTGCACAACAAGAAGTTAGACTTCCTATCGTATTTCTCCACCTCGAACTTGGTTGTCGTGATCGTATTGCTAGCCATTACTTTGGTACCAATTGTTGTGATTTGGGGCACCATCCCAGAAGACTAGCCTATTAGGTGGAGTTGCCCAAATCCTTATATACCCAAGATCATCCCCATGTCTAGCCAATGTGGGACTATTTATTCGAACCCAACTCAACATACAATCTCCTAAGGCATTTCCTTCTCATGTAAAGAAGGAGAAACAAAAGGTAAAAAAAAAGACATAAAAGGCAAGTAAGTTTATAATTTTATTACATTTTTTTCCTTTTTGTTTACTCTTTTTCTTTTTATATATAGATTATTTGATAATAAATACATATTTTTGTACCTGTGGTGACGATTTTTTGTCGTGAGCGATCAGACAGTTGATCCACACCACAACAATAGTAAAAAAGTGGGGAGTGTGTGAGTAAAAGTAATACACATCACAGAAAAGAAAAGACACATAAGAGTTTTTACGTGAAATCCCACATCGAGAAAAATCACGGGGAGGAAAAGAAGCATTCACTATAGTCCACTGGTTATAGGATTTATAGATATTGTATGTCAGAGTCTTAGTGCTGAGCTTTTTGTGAAAAGAAAAATGAGAGTTTCCTTCTCGCTGAAGGAGAAGGTCTATTTATACTTGATTTGATCTGCGTACATGAGGGCGGATGGTATGAGCTTAATCCTAGTAACCGCATGATCTGGACGTGCAGATTTGTTGTAACGGCTGTGATAATTGGTGCTTGATTGTTGGGATTGCATGTAAAAAAATCTGTCTCTAACCATAACTGCCCAGGCTGGATGGCGTTTCACGTTATAAATGTGGAGGAAAATCAGACTGCGTAACTGAAGGCGGAGATCAGGGATGATATGTTATCGAAGTTGTCTTGTGTGGAGCTAAAGTCTCTAGAATGGGGGAGCTCTGGGATAGCTGAGAGTATCGGAGCTGCCGAGATGGAAGCATCCTCGGGGAAGAATGGTTTCTGGAATAGCTCCAAAGTGACGGAGGCTCCTAATTGCTAGGACACATGTCATCATCCTGTGAGGGTCAAACTTTGATCACTACATATTCCCCCCGCTCTCCTCCTTATCAGAGCCTATGAAAGATAAGTCAGGAGCAAAGTTGGTGAGAGATTCCTCGGTGTCTTAGGCTTGACTTGATGCTTGTGGGCAGGGGAAAATCCAGATCATTAATGTAGATCTATTTGATTGATGTGGAGATTCCATTGTTGGCTGACAGCTGGCGTGCCAATTGATCTGGCTTCTTGAAATGGTAACCGGCATCGCGTCGTGTAATAATCTCAGATTTCATTATCTTAATACTTCACAAATTCTCAATTATGAAAAAAATTAATTATCTCTTTTATCCTATAAAAGTGCAAAATTTCAACAGCATCTCCCCTGTATTTAGTCACTTGCCTAAATACAACATATGTCGATATCAGCCTACATGACTTATCTCAATTCAAATATATTATATATCAAACTCAACAATCACCCACGCAATATTATAATACAATTTTAGCTCTCACACCTACTTACATCCGATATAATAATTTTGGGTTGACATCATCTGCTTATCCATAGAGCCAAAATCTCATTACTGATATCCATAGTAAACATATATGCTCGAGAGTACTCTCGACATCCATAGTATAACACAAAACTATTTATAACTCTAACTCGTTATAATCATCATAACCCAACACATATCAATACAAAATTCATTTCACAACTTCAATACATACTACAAGTGAATATTTCAAGTAATGTTATGAGCATATACAACAAAAGACTTTTTAGAAATTAACACATAATTGCATATGTAGTGCAATCTGTTTTAACGAAAATTCTCCACAAAACATCCAAAGCCTAAGTTGGCCTCCATCTCACCGCAACCTAAAGCATGAAATTGGAGAGAGAGTAAGCTCCGTAGCTTAGTGAGTAGAGTCATATGAAAATTAAATAAATGGCATACACATCAAACAAGAAGCATGATTTTCTTCAATAATAGAGGCAAATATGGATAAAAAGAGAATAGGGAATCGACTATATGTCATAAATAAATAATTAAAGCAATTATCTTCATAGTGTGCAGGACAGTCTAGCTCCTTTGGTTATTGATTCTCTTTAATTTTCTTGAATTACTTCCTCGTATATTACATATGTTCTTAGTTACTTATAGTTTATTAGCAAGTTCATCTTATGTATACACAATACATATCTTATATACTACACATAGTGGTATACCAATCACATCGTAACATAGTTTATACATTTAATACTATATCTATCATAAACCATACGTGTATAACATATAATCTTGTCACACTTCAGTACTTCATGGATTACCCATACATATTCCCACAACGCATTATATTTCATCATCTCTTATAATAACGCAAGGTTTCACTGCCCTGCATCAAGAACAAGCATACAACACTAATCATATTCAATAAGTAACTTTCTACTGTGTATCATACATACGTCTCATATCCATCTTCGTACCCACAGGCTCTCGCTTGGCCCCTTCCTTCATATTATAATACAACAATGTCATACTCCGTCTTCGTACCCACTGGCCCCGCCTGACCCCTTCTTTCATATACAATACATAATGGCATACCCCGTCTTCGTACCCACGGCTCCCGCCCGACCGTTCCTTCATATCACAATGAAAGAATCACATTTCGCATTCATACACATTTGATTATCATGTATGCATCCATAATTTATGATATTCAAGCATCAAACGCAATCAATCATATATTTACATATTCATCACACACACACCACATATACATACATTCATCTCTATATAAAATATGAAGCCATCACTCTTTATTCTTTGATACAACATGGTTTCATACATAATATAATTAATCACCACTATATGGTTCTATATTCAATACCAAGAATTCAAGTTGGCTGCCATGTCATTTTATTAATAATTCATAATCATCACCATATGCTTTCCGATTAATGAGGTGTTTCTAACTATCGTTCATACTCTTAACACCTTCTCGGTTAAGAGGAGATTTGGATTCACAACTCTACATTCATAGTTATTAATAATTGTATAATCAAATCTTATAGTCTTATCTTAATTAAGGTTCACAAGTTCATACTCTTAATGACCTAACCCATTACTTAACTAAGTTCTTGTGTGTCATATGTATTTTAGTCAGATCAGTGCCACGTTACTCACTGATACACTATTCAACTTCCAATCTTACTAATTAGTTTATGATTATTAACTAACATATTAATCTATGATTATCATTCTTACATGATTTTTACAATACTTCATTGGCTATACTATGGTTGCAAGAATAGTTTAGCTACATCATTGTTATACCCTTTAGCTAGCTTCTCCAATAGAAGTCTGATTCTTTCTAATCCATCAGGGCTCCACATGTTGTCCAAGTGTCATATAAGTATTAGTATCTGACATGATAAAAATAATTTATGAGACTCACTTTACAGTATCCATTATAAGTTTTATATGTGTATATAATCAAAATTTCATGGCACCAAGAAGCAATTCTCAGATCTCCTTACAACGGAAGAGCCCACAAGAAGGAAAAAATGTGACAAGATTTAGAATAAGGAATCCTAGACCAAAGGAAAGGAATCACCTTTATTTATAAAATATGACATATGATATCAACAATGTAAGTAAATAAATACGTGCATAATTCACTGGGATGTAAACAGACACTGGACAATTACTGTAACATGAAGTATGAGTGCAAAACTATTTATAAATTAACATGAGCAAGCTTAAGAAAATAATTGATAGGCATTTCCCATGAGCTTCAAGCTTTTAGAGAAGTATTTGAAAAATATGAGACATAGAGGTAGGTTATGCTTCTTATATTGAGAAATTTGAATTTTAAGCTAAATGCTTTCATATTCTATTTTACGACATTCATCAGAATCATCCGGTTGTCACCAGACAAACAAGGAATCAATGAAGGTCTAGGTCACACAAGAAAAAAAAAATCTCATATGCCATGGAATGCTCCAAATCCTATATCTCAATTACTCAACATGGCTGAATAATATTTGAATATCCAAGTTGGCAATTTAATTATAATTTAGTACCACTCTTCATTTCAATATTTTGATCCTTTCAACAGTTCTGAAACTCAGTTTAGAGATTACATACGAAATCTCCCAATCAAGAGTACATATGCAACAATCACACATGATTAGTATATGAACCTCAAGGCTATATAAAGGATTCATAAAGTTTTAATATAATAAAAGAGTGATAGATAATTACTAACTATTTGTGATATTCGAAGATTTAATTGCAAGGCCAAATAGGTCGCAGAGTATCTGATCAAATAAATTTTTAACTCAAAAGTTTAAATCTCTTTATGTTATCCTACACATGTACTTGACCTCTTCCGATTACACTAATCCAACTCCTGCAGACTCTTAACTCAATCACTCAGTAGTCTTTTGACAATACCCTTATCACACATGCCTGATTGTGATACGATAAGAACCGCTGGAAAGTAAACACTCTTATCTTTCTATTAATAAGTATCTGGTCATGCTTATTTGAGAAAACCTATTATAACTGTCTTGAACAAGTTCAGTTGAGAAAATGTTACACTATACTAAATTATGGACAAGCTAGGTTATTTTGATAATAATTTTTTACTTCCACCACCCAATAGAGACTCACTTAGAACCATTGAAAAATAGACTTCTTTATCTTTCAAATAGATATCATATACTATGAGTAGTTTGATTTAGAAATAGAAATTAGACAGAAACTTACTACTTAAATAACATTCTGCATCTCTGTCCTTCCAGATAGCTGACGGTGTTTTCATCATAACTTTTATTTTTAACATCAGAATAGGACACGAAAACCTCCCCTACAAATTAGACTAAATTATCTATATAATGCCATATTATATGACCTGTTTCACTAACATAAATAGTTCTAAATAGGTAGAAACGTTCAGCTACTCAAAATTTCTGAACTCGTCAATTTAACGATTTTCGACTGGCCTATCATATTTCAACAATAACTCTTAGTATAGACTTTCAATAGGGACACGTTAAGAGCCCTTAGAAAGTAGACTCGATTATCTTTCAAACGGTATATAACATGAGACCCTTTGTTCTTAATACCCTGGCGAACCAAATAAGAATTTACATCTTTTAGGTTTTGATAAATTTGTATACCCATTACAAGAGAGCCCAAACTATGGAATTATCAACTTCTCCTTTAACTCCTTAACCCAAATTAAAATCATAAGCTACAAACTTAAACATTTATAATCTAGTCATCAGCAAGCTACAAACTATTTATAATCCTAGTAAAAACTCGATCCATCATCATCATCTCCTTTATCCACTATCATCTTCTTTATTTAATTATACCATAAATTATCCATTTTATTAATATCACAAAAAAATCAGATTTTAGTTATAAATTTTCATATACATTATGGAAGAATAGCAAGAGGCTCAATTGTAACAAGTTTAATGGTCTTCAAAAATATCGAATCAACACTAATTGATTAGGAGAGTTTATACAACCTGATCTTACTCATAAATATTCCAAATATTGGATTCAAATTAAGAAAAGAACGACATGGATCAAAATTTAATCCCCCTCACACACAATTAAGAGTAATCACCATAATTAAATCAAGATTCGATATTGATGAATCAAAGTTTGAGATTGAAACTAAATCTGAAAATTGAAAGATACTCCTCACCTCCAGTCGCTGCCTTGGCTGCCTGCGTGCCCATATCCAGAGAGGGAGAGGGAGAGAGGGGGAGAGAGAGAGGAGGAGGAGAGAGTGAGATTGAGAGAGAGGATTTAGAAATTTTGATCTTCATTTCTTGAGAATTTGGGGCTCTTTTTGATGGGTTTCAAGCAGTTGAAAAGTGTGGGATGAAGAGAGAAGGATGGGGGAAATAAAGTCTCCCACAATGCAAAAAACATCCACAATATATATATGTATTAACGTACATTCACAGCCTTTATCTCATTCATCTTGCCACATATGCACACATCATCCAAGATAGATCCTAACCCTACATCAACCCCTCTCATGCACACCTACCCCTCCACTAAGTCCACAAGGATATATTATTATGGTATTACAATAGTATTGGATTTTATTTTCTTGTATTTCATATGCAAGTTTCTTGTATACAATATACATGTATTTATACAAGTAATTGTATTCATAATTTATATACATGCATGACACACGCGCACACACACATATATATTCTTTTATATATATATATATATATATCAAATTTATTTTGCACAAAAAAATCCCCACAAAATGTTCAAATTAAAAATCCATTTTCACACAAAACTAATTCAATCATCACATCTGATAATCTGTATAATCTCTTTAATCAAAAATTAGAATATTAAATCAGAATTTTAATAAACGGGGTGCTATAGTTCTACCACCCTTAAAGAAGTTTCATCCTTGAAACTTGACACTCGAATTGAATGAGTAAAAAACCTTTAATTTTCTTTCATATATCATAATATTCCTTTTTTCAATACAATATCTTCTTCAATCTTTCACCATCGAAGATTTCTTATTTTTTTGATCAAACTCTACTATGTTCTTATGATCTGACTTAATCCTGACTCGTTTGATATTTTAATCATTTTCTTACTTCAGTATTCATACCACTGATAGCTCATACTAAGGGTCCATATTCCCAGCATAACACATCTGAATCATGACATGTGGATATCATAATCTAAACATAA